>VDFB02069772.1:0-17306 GCA_007258455.2 Sequoia sempervirens | reverse complement strand
ATTGCGTGAGAGAAGAGCCAGATTTTATGCCATAATGTAGAACAAGCTACCAACATAAATAAAACACTCCCACGGAAAGCTTATGGCCACAATAATCGTTTTATTTCTGCCTGAATCGCACATCCTCCTTTCTTCCTTCCTCCACGCGCGATTAAATAAGGAGAGGAGGTATCCACAAATTCCTCCATAATGTCGTGGAAGACGTCCATAATATTCAGCGTATGTGGGGCATGATACAGGGACGTGACAACAATTAATGAGCAAACAAGGTCTAAGCATGTTTTCTTTAGTCCAACTTTGTGTTGGTTTTCATTATGATGTGCTGCAACAACTAAGGATAAAGCAGATAGTTCAATGATTTTCCCTACAAATTCCGAAGCATTCATACCTGAAGATGGGGAGCCTAAGTTGATATGTAATTTGAGGTCCATTATCTTGAAAGTCTATTATTGAACAAAATTATTGCCAAGAATAAAAAATCTCCTCATTTGTCGTTTGATCTAAATAAACTATATTACATTGTAAGATTCTTGGCTTTGGTTCCATCACAGCCATCTAGTTAGTTCAATTGATTTTTACAAATGATTATGTTTACTAATCTAGGGGTTAGATTGAATCTTGCAAACAACTCCCCCAGATGAGGATCTGGATGAAGTTAATAGCATATGTAAAAACTTTTATGATATGTATGCAAAGAGAGAAAGATAGTGGAGCATTTTATATTTGTTTGTTCTATACATGGCATACTCATAAGAAGGATGTATACCTACTATCTACCTATCTATTGTCTACATTGATTCTATTCTCAATTATGTTATATAGACACATATTACATAGGTCTCATGCCATGTAGACCAAGAGTTATTAGGAAGTTGAATCATTTCCTTGTATGACTTCTCATCTCGTGATATTTGTGAAGAGTAATTATTTGTTAGTAGGTCCTTTATGTGATAGTGGAAAATTGGTATAGTGTATGTCTCAAGAGAACCACCTGAATTGCCATATTGATCACATTGTTTGAAGTCTATAGAATGATGCCATAACAATGCAATGAGTTGTGATGCAAGTTGAAACTGTGGTTTAACTTGGAGGTGTATTAACCCTCATTAAAGCCATGATAGAAACCATAGGAGGTTTGGATGAGCTATGTTTAACAAAGGAGTGTTTGATCTTATACCAAGTGTTGTATGCTGAAGTATGTGGACATTTTGTGGAAATGGATGGTTGACCTTTTGTGTTATTGCATACATCTAGGGAGGTGCACTTTATATATGTCAAACCATTGAAATGTTATAATTACATTTACTTCCAAGCCATTAACTTTAACCAATAATATCATTTAAATGTATGATGTATATAAAAATTGTAAAATAACTAAAATCATCAATCAAACAATCAATATTTTTTAATAAGAATATAAATATGAAAAATATTAATAAAGATAGATCTGAACTTTGAATAATATTTTAAAAACAACCACTCTGACACAAATGTAAATGTAAAAAATAAAACAACTATTAGATAAAGATATGAATGCACATATTGAACAAATATTGAATATCCCTCCATCTTATTGGAAAGAATGGGGAGTATAGCTTGTTTAAACATAATACATAGTCTTTGGCCATTCTGAGTAAGCAATGGGAATACAGTATCAGTATGATAATATGCTAAGGGCATTTGTCTCCACCCTTGAGTTCTTCTGGCATTGGCATAGCAAGGGCAAAACATCTCTGCTGCTGATGTACCGGTGGAACGCAAAGCCATTTCTCACAGCATATTCCACAGTACTTGAGACACCTATCATGAGCTGAAGCCTTGGAGCATCTCCTATTGCATTCCTTATCACAGTCTGTACTTGTACACATCATGAGATCAAAAATATTACAATTACGATACAATATCCTGTACTTAATGAATTATCTTTTACTGTAAAAATTTGAAAAAATCAAACCAGATGATCTTTAAGCAGAGGCTTTTCATATACACATACCGATCTGAACCTTCAACTCTTCATAACTGTTTTCACCCACATCATCTGCAGCTGCACCTTTTATTAAAAGACAACTTAATGTCAGTTTTCTTCATAAATCAAATTAATGAAACAGATAGAAGCAGAAGTTAAATAACCAATTAATTATCATTACCTCTACATACTTCACATCATCCCTCAGCTGCATGTGTGGATACTTTCCAAGCCTGTGAATTAACACCATATAATTCCAACCCAAATCAAAAGAAAAGCTTAAAAATTCTCAAAGCAATTTTACAGTTGAGAAGTTGTTACCTGGATTATGAACAGCAGGGTGAGAAAAACAAACATTTGAGGAGGGGGGTGAAAGCTGGCCATTGGCATCCAAATTATGCTTCAACTTCTAAATTGAAAACATACAACTATACCACCTTATCTTTTAAATAGCTCTGCTATATATAATACAACATAGACTGGCATTTGTTTTATTAGAGAGAAATCTTGTATAACTCAACTGATATCCAGGCAAAATTGATTAGTTTGTTGAATATTCCATAACTTCAGCATGAAATGATTGCAGCCAACTTTGCGCGGGCATCTTGATATTACTTGTTTTGGACTTTTTTCTTGGTATCACATTTCATTGTAAAATGATATCCAGGATCTGTGGGTTACCTCCGTTTAATTGGCAATATTCTAACACAAAATGCATGTAGAAGTCAGTTGATTGCACGTCAGTATGTATTATTAATATGCTAGTCACCAAAATCAGCGGCGAAGATTTTGTTCTTCCTGTATTTTTAAAAGTCTTTGTCCCTACTTTCTAACCATATGGTATATTCTTTTTATCTAAAACATCTGAACTTGTCGAGGAAAATAAATGGACACGCTAGCCTATAAACCTAGGTATCTAGGTCTACTATTAATATAGCAATTAATTTAAATCAGATATAAGTAAAAAAAATTGATAATTTAGATATAGTAAAAGGGATGTTAAAATTAAAAAACTGATTATTTGACTTTGAACTGTTCCACACCGCTTCTGCGCCTTCATCCCTCGCTCCACTTGCGAATGGCCGTTTCAGTTAACCACATTCCTCTCATGGCGTTGGGGTACATGGTGTTTTGGCGGCCTCTTGTGTGGCCCTAGATTCTCATATGGTTAAAAAAATACTCCTTTAAAGATGTTCTATGTGGTACTAGGGCACATGAACATTCTCTCGTAAAACATTCATGGAGCCATTGCCCTAGCTTGCGTCGTCAAGCATGGTGGGACCCAAGTTAGGGTTTGGAGGGGCTAGTACAGGGGCAGATGGCATTGCCTTCCTCTCCTCCACTGAAGAAATATTACTATGGCTCTAGCGTTCCTGATTTGTGTGACCCTACAATTCCAATTAGCTACTCAACCACAATCCTAGAAGTTGTTTTTGACACATTAGCTAGCGACAGGGAGGAGTTCCTATAACAACATGCCTAAATTTGCAGATTTAGCAAACTATGGTTGAAGCTAAGTGACTTGCATGTCTGGATGCTAGCTAAGTGAATTGCATGTTTGGATTTTAGCATCTTGGAAAGAATTTTTGGAAGAAAGAAATTTACATTTCCCTTATTCCAAGGGGTTTTTTATCCTTGAATTTGAGTCTTTAGTAGAAAAGGATTGGGTACTAAAAAATGTCCTTGGATTTTCCAAGGTGACTTCCTATGCATGAAGTATTGGTATCCTTCTTTTGATCCATGCTCTGAGACCTTCACCTCCGCCTATTTTTGGGTACATTTACCCTATCTTCCCTTCTAGTTTTAGGAAATAAACTATTTGTAGGCTATTGACAATGGCTTAGGGAGATATCATTATTGCACAGAAGAAAAAATTAATTACCAAAGCTCCACTTGTGCACGAATTTGCATGGAAATGGACCTATCCAATGGGCTCCATTCTTAGATCTCATTGAAGGTGAGTGGTCATTACTGGGTGGAGCCAAGTGACTATGAAAAGGTGGCTTTTCAATGCAAGAAATGCTTCTCTACAAATCATTCTACTTCTCAATGTTTGAAGATTAGACCCCACGAGCATAGTAACCAAGATCCAAGGGGCAGGCCCACTTGGTGGATTGAGTTTGAGCCTCAACTTTATGTGATTTATTTGAGTTCACAAATAGGTTTGGATTTGACTCAAAATCCCCCAAATTTTGAGTGAGTTGTTTGTTGTGAACATTCCTTGTTGTTTAAGTTCATATCGGGTACAATTAGAGTCAGTTGTTCATTGTGAATATTCCTTGTTTAAGGAATAATCCGTTTTAATTTTATTGCATTAGTCCCATCATACTAGGTCTTATGCGTTAGGTATTATTTCATCCTGCCACTATTTGTAAGGTAATGTTTAAAATCTTTTTTGGAGTAACAAGTAAAAAATCAAAGTGCAATCACTTTTTTTTTTCCTAGTATCTTGGGTGGCGACTCCGAGTTCTCTAGTACTAGTGTGAAGATTAGCTCTCAAAAAGAAAACAACAAGAAATATGTTGCAATACTTGACATTATGAGGAAGACTAGAAGTTACGCAGAGAAACATTCTAAGTAGAAGGCATAATTTGAACCTACAAAGGAAAAGAAACTTGAATGGGTCAGGAAACGTTCTGCATCAAGTAAGTCTATTGATTCCCATCTTGATGTATCTCCTACTTTTCATGTTGATATAAGTAGTGCCAGTGTCCATAAAGAAGGACATAATGTTCAAGATTCTAACATAGACTAGGGAAGTTGTCCAGTAGAAGTTTTTGATACTGAGAGAAATATCTCAAGAGAGGAGGATAGGTGGGAGTTTTGGGGAAATAATAAGAAATTATTTGAGCCCTCAACCTCAGGAATTGGGTCCATTTTCAATGGAATTTTTTTTAAGCCACGAGGTAAATCCCTTGATGAGCCAGTCCACTTTTCAGTCCATGACCATGGACTAACATAACTCTTTTCTCTCCATCAACTGGAACTAACTAGAAAACTCCATTCTTGAACACTTGTTGTCTCTCATAAGGTCCCAACCATTTGGTATGGGACTTTCCTTTAAACTCTTCAAATCTGGAGTCAAATAATAGCGCCCAATCTCCCTCTTTGAACTGTCTGGACACAATATGTTTATCGTGCCATTCCTTCCTTTTCTTTTGAATCACTTACGTATGTTGAAGTTCCTCCATTCTCATTTCATCAAGTTTATTACGCTATAAAATTTTTCTTTTCTTTACCTCTAGCAGGTCAATCCCCACTTCTACTACTATCTTCAATGTTTTCAACTCAAATTTAATTGGCATGACTGGTTTCTTTCCATACACAAGTTCAGATGGAGAGAACTCAGTCATTCTTTTCTACATGGTGTTATAGGCCCAAATTGCTTCATCTAGCCTATCTACCCAATTTGTTTTCTTCAAAGAAATTGATTTTGTTAGAATATTTTCTAATTCTCTGTTTGTGACCTCTACTTGTCCATTCACCTGTGGGTGATAAGGAGAAGATTTTTTGTGAGTTATTTGGTACCTCTATAAAAATGCTTCCATCATTGCTGACACAAATTGTGGTCCCTGATCTGAAACAATCTCTTTGGGTGCACCAAACCATTGGAGAAATTTCTTGTACAAAAAGTTTGCAATTTTATCTTCTTTTGCTATTGGTAGTGCCTTCACCTCAGCCCATTTTGTTGCATAATTGGTACAAACAAGGATATATCTCTGACCCCTAGAAGGTGGATCTATTGGTCCCACAAAGTCGATGCCCCACTTTTCAAATGGTTCATGAGCTATTTGTGGCTACATCAGCATCTCAATGGCTATTGTAGGTTTCCCCATTCTTTGGCACTCATCACAGTGTCTGACAAAGAATTTTGCATCCTTTGTGATTGTTGTCCAAAAGTAGCCAGCCCCCAAGATTTTGTGAACTGCTCTTACAACTAAAAAATGTCCTCCTTTAGGTTCATGATGGAAGGCATGCACTACATCATAAACTTCCAATTTTGTTGGACATCTGCATAAAACATGGTCAAGAAATAATTTAAATAGAAGACCATTAATCTATTGAAATCTGGAACTTTCATAGATTAACTCTTTTTTTGCTTATTACTAAATTGACTTGGACATTTTCCTGTAACAAAGTAATTTTCCAAATCAACAAACCATGGTGGATGAACTAATATAGAAAATAAGTGTTTGTCTAGAAATGCATCATCCACTGGTTCTTGGTTATCCTATAAAATAATTCTGGAAAGAAAGTCAGCAACAACATTGTCCTTTCCAGGCTTATCAATGATAGTTACATCAAATTCTTGCAATAAAAGTAACCATCTAATAATGCGTCCACCTACCACTGCTTTATTCATTAGATATTTGATTACAACATGGTCTATATGTATGCAGATTTAATAGCCTGTAATATAATGTTTGAATTTATTTATTGCATATACTACAGCTAAAAATTCCTTTTCTGTTGTTGTGTAGTTTCTTTCAGCAGGATTTAAGTTTTTGCTAACATAGTAAATTGCATGCATGGCATCATTTTCATCTTGTTGTCCTAATACTACACCAATGGAAAAATTAGATGCATCTGCATGTATGTGAAAAGGCTCTCCCCAAACTGGTCCTTTGATAATGGGTGAAGTTGTTAGATCTATCTTAATTGTTTCAAAGGATTTATGACAATCCTATGTCCATACTGAATTCTTCTTCTTTTCTGAGTAGGGTGAATAGTGGTGATGCTATTTTACTAAATCCTTCTATAAATCTTCTATAATACCTTGCATGCCCAAGAAAACTTCTTACTCCAGTTTGGTTCTTAGGGATTTCAATGTTCTGTATGATCTCAACTTTCTTGGGATAAACCTTTATCCCCTCTTTTGAGATGTGATGTCCCAGAACAATTTCTTTTGTCATCATAATGAAACTTTTCTCATGATTGAGTGATAACCTATGATATTTGCAACGTTGTAAAACCATTTCTAGGATTTGTAATGCTTCATCATATGTTTTATCATGGACTATAAAGTCATCCATATAGATTTCTACACATGAAGTGCTGAAATCTGCAAATATTGCAAGTACTGCTCTTTGAAATGTTGCAGGTGCATTACATAGTCCAAATGGTAAGACTGTATATGCATACATACCCCAAGGGTCTAGGTAAAGGTAGTTTTGTCTTGATCTTTAGGGGCTACTTGGATTTGGCTATATCTACTAAAGCCATCAAGAAATGAGAAGTAGTTGCTACTTGCTAGATTGTCTAGTACCTAGTTGATAAATGGCAATGGGAAATGGTCTTTTTAGTGGCCTTATTCAATTCTCTATAGTCTATGCAGACTTTCCATTTACCATTTTTCTTTGGAACTATAACCAGTGGAAAGACCCACTGACTATCAAATATTGGGTATATGAATCCTACGTTAAGCAAATTCTCAATTTCTTTTTTCACAATGTCACGAAGAACAAGATTAATTCACCTTTGTCCTTATCTTATTGGTTTGAAATCTTCTATGTAGATGTGATGAATACAGATTGAAGGATGGATACCTCTCATATCAGTATATTCCCAAGAAAACGTTCCAATATGTTTTTCTAAAATTTCTTTCAATTTTTCCTCTTGCATTGGGGATAAGGTTGAATTGATATTAAGAGGTTTATCTCCTGCTACTATAATCTCCTTTATGTCCATTTTAGAATTTACTAATTCCTTAACAAGAGTATTCAGAGGACAAGAATGTTGTTCATATAATGTTGTTTGACAGTTATCTTTCTCACTTTTTGAAATTATCTCTCGTTCTTCACATTCCTGGATATGTTCACTTATGGTTACCATTTCTAATTCCACAATACCATCACCTTCTGAATCTAAATCCTCATCCACCCAAAGTTGAGTGTTTTTTTGAATTGATGGTTGTGCAGGTGGATAAAGTGAAAATTATTTTTGTTTTTGTCCATTAGTGATTATCATGCTTCCTAATCTATAGTCTATTAAGGTTGCAGCAGTAGCCAACCATGGTCTACATAATATGATTGGGTATCCAAAATCTCTCCTTCTCGCTTTGAGAGCCAAAAACTTCATTGGGTAATCCCATGTATTGATTGTGACCATGATTTGTTCTATAATACCTTCTTGTTTTGTAGTTGATTGATCAATCACCTGTAGAACAGTTGTTGTTGGCTGAATTGTTTTCATTCCTAGCTTTTCAACTATATTAGATGTAATAACGTTTATGGCAGCTCCTAAGTCAATCAGGACATTTGGTATTTCAATTCCATTTATACTTAGTGTTATGGCAGGGCTACCAGGATCATTATATTTGTGTGGAAGCATTCTTCTTGATAAACATCAGTAAGTTTAGTCCCTACTTGAATTGTTGAAGGCATTTTATTTTTCCTTCTTGGTCTCTTCATGCAAAGGGATTTTACTAACTGATTGATCTCTAGTATATCCTTGATTACCTATAATAGAGGTATCTCTATGTTAATCTTTTTCAACTCTCTAAGAAGTTATGAATAAATTACATTCATGTAGGGAGGGGAAGAGGCTTGAGGAATAGTTTTCTCTTCGTGCAATCTCTCAGGATAGGGAGCTTGTTCGACAGTTTTTTCTTCTTCCAACATTTGTTCTTTGTTTTCTTCCTCTCTTTTTGGAATTGTCTTGGTTGGTGCATTTGCACATTTCAACTTCACAATTAAATTTCATTAACATCTACTAGATTTATATTTGGGTTGTTCATATCAGTTTGTGCATTTTTTGAATTGGAAACCGGTTGAGCTGGCATTTGGAGTTGATTCACTTGATCATTGGAAGCATTAGGGGCATTAAGGGCTGGAGGTGTTTGTACCCATGGTCATTTTTGTCCCTGATTCTACCATGGTTGGAATTGGTTTTGATTCTACTGCCATGAGGATTGATTTTCTTGCCATTGTGGTTGTTGGTTAGATTGCCACTGGGTTTGGTTCCATTGGGGATTCATCCACTCTGTTTCCCCCCAATATGTAGGTTGGGGTTGTGGCTAATATCTTGGGGTCCACTAATTTTGATTTTTCCATGGATTTTGATTCCAGTTTGATTGTGAAGCATATTGTCTTGGATTTGTGTTATACCCTTGGTTCTGAGGTCTTTGGTTGACATAATTGAGCTCTTCCTTGATTACTGGTGGTTTCTTGATATTGTTCTTTATTCTTGCCAAAAGATTGCAAGAACTGGTCAGGTGTGGTTTTTCACAAATCTCACAAATTTTAACCTGATTTAATGGGCATTCCATCAAAAGGTGTTTTCCCCTACATTTGGAACAATAAATTGACAAAGGCTTAGAGGTCCTTTTTTCTCCTTGCATGTTAAGATGTAGTAGTAGATCAATCTTCATGTTCACCAATTCTTCCATTGCTTCAGATACATTAGTGGTGTGAGTCTTGTTCCTCCTGGAGTTTTGAGTGCCCACTCTAGTTCTAGAGTAGTTTCTACAGATCTCCACAATATCATCCAAGGAAAGCTTGTTAATGTCTCCCTTTCCTGTCAGGTTCAAGGATTCTCTAGACTCATCTTCAATCCCTCTCACAAAAATTATTTTGCTGATTTCATCATCGAACCCATCAGTGCACCTTTGATGTACAAATTGAAATCTATCAGCATAGTCTTCTAGAATTTCATCTTCTAATTTATTTATGTGAAACAATTCTTCCTTTCTATCTCTCACTCGACAATAATCCTAGTATTTGTCCAAGAATTCAGTCTCCATCTGTTGCCAAGTCCTAATGATTCCCGACCCTAAACCCATAAACCATCTTAAAGTTGAAGGAAACAACTTCAACTTCTAATTATCAGTTGGATAATCATAGGTTTGGCATAAGATTTTGAATTCTTAAACAAGAATTGATCAAGGTCTTTGCAGTTTTTCCCCTAAATGTTGGAAGAATTGAGGGAAGTTTTTTTTTCATAGGGGGTTCATCAAGCTGTCTTTCAAGATTGACAGGATTTGAAAAGGTTCTATTTGTTGGTGGACTTACTAGTTGGTCACCCATTTCTTCTCTTAGAATTGGATTTCTATTCTCTTCTTGATTTTCAATGGGGTTTTCCTTATTAATTTCTTGATTTTCAATCTGGTATTGCTAGATATCCTCATGATTAAAATCAAGATTTCTTCTAATTTCAATGTTTCATAGAAGAAACCTTCCTAGTTGGTCTCTGCTTCATCTCATCCACAATTTCAGATTGCTCTTCCCTATCAACACTAATATTTCACACTAAATAGCCAGACCGTTTAAGTATCCCTAACAACAACGCCAAAAATGATGGGAAAGGTCGTTGATGTCACAACTTGTATCATTTAATTAATTATTTTATCAAACCGGGTGTGTCTCAAAGCACTATGCAATAAGGATAGTTGTCATGGATTCTTTTGGGGGGTTTACACTGTAAACAACGACTTTAGGAACTTTCAGGAACTAAACTGTAGCGACTGATTCCTAAGATTTAAATCTACTTTAACTTCTAATTTAAACTTATGCCAACTTAATTATGACTTTATTAACTTCGATTTAGACCAATTCATGGAGACAATTAATGATTACTTTAATCCTTAATCTAAAACATGAAATTCCAAATTAATTCTATTTTTCTTTAAAAGAAATCCATAACTTAATTGCTGGAAAGTAAATGCTAATTTAAGATTAGGAATGAATTGCAGGAAGATGACGATTATTCTAAAAAGCATAAAAACTAATCTCCATGAACAGATTGTGAACAAACTTCAACTCCATCTTTGCATAAATTCCTAGTAACATTGTTTTAATGAAGCTTAACAAACAAACATTAATTTTAACTAATTTGAACAAAATCTACCTAATTTATATAAGAAACCTGTTTAACAATTGTAATGTTTCAATTCAACATTTCTAATAAACAAATCTAACCATTCTAACAATTCTATCTTAACCATAATAAACCGAAACTATGAAACGTAACTTTAAGCAAAAGTGATTATTCGATCTTAACATTTATCAAGATAGAAGATGATTTTAATGATTGAACAATTCAAAATCAGTTTCTACTACCGATTTAATATTAATGAATAAAAAAATAACAAGACTTAACAAAAATACCATAAGATCATTCCAAAGGTTGAGTGGGCCCTACTCTTCCTTAGGTAAGATCCTTCAACACAATGAATTGATTAACTTCTTGCTTCCTTTCTCATTGATCAAAAGTAGAACGCAGAACAAAGTATTGCTTGTGATTACAAAAATTTTGATTACAAATTATCTAACTCCTAACTAAGACCGAAATGTGGATATTTATAAAATATCCTTATTAGCTTCTAACATGGTGTTAACTGCCAAAACTTAAGGTAGCCAACTACAGATTACAAAATGAAACTAAAAATAGAACTGAAGTTGACTAAGGAGGAATATGCCAGAACTATGCCAGATTGGCGCTGGAAGTAAAAGTTCCTCAACCGACTATGAAGAAGTCGATTCAAACTTTGAGTGACTCATCATCTAGCAAGGCCTATCTATGGCATATTCATTCCTCATGATTGGATAGAGAGTTTAACCGTCTCATCAATCTTTAAGATACCCTATTAAAAACCCTTATGAAAAGGACAACAATCATGGTAATAAAGATTAATGCAACATAATCATCTCATCCAAAGTAATCATAAAGCAACACATTTAGCATAAGCTATTACTTCCAAAATATTTTCTAACTTAGTTAAACATAAAGTAAAATAAGAAAATATGTTAATCTATTGTCTACCGCTAGTCATGCCAATTAACAATAAAAATAAGTCTTTTTAAACATAAAAAATCCTTAAATGAAAGTATTTTATATCTCCCATCAAACATCACATACATTCACATAGTAATTAAATCATTTATACATCACATACACACAAAGTGAATAATCTAAAAACATCACATGCACAAACAATGGTTAGGTAGAAAAAAAAGAAGTGTTAGAAACCTTATTGCAATAATCTTCCCCTTTACATAATTCTATAATATTGAATATTTTATATCTAAGATTAAAGAGTAATGATAGTGGATCCAAAACTATATTGTGGATCTCATCCTTTCTCCTAGATCACTACTATCTATGATGATGAATAAGTATCCCATACTACTTGTTGTGTTCACTAACAAGGTCACAAGTGTAACAAGATATTTCACAAAAGGATTTTAGTAATATTTCTAAGCCAATTAATCATCTATGTAATCATATAACCATATAATTTATGTAAATAGGATTTCATAGGGTCTTACCCAAGACTAGCTCATATACTAGATCAATCACCTAGATTGAACTAAGTAAAACCTTGAGTACCATACTTGATATAGAAAAAACATAAGAGGCACACACATTCCTTTTGACACACCTTGATGCCAATACTAAAATATTGAGATAGGTAGATCTTGGAATCTATCACTTGAATTCTATTGTTGAAATCCTATCTAAACCCTATAAAATTAGGTAGCTCCTAGCATCTATCACTTGTATGCTACTAGTAAAATATTACTAACCCTATGATATGATCAAATAATTATTTTGGTAGAGCACCTTACTTCACTCTTATCATGCTAGACCAATGATAAGATTATTTTTAAGTAGCTCACAGGTTTAAAATTTTTAGTTATCACCTTATGATGAGTGGGACAAGTTAGGATAAGAGAATAATTATCATCTACCTATGCCATTATAGAATCCCTTGCCCAAGCATAGTTGTGATACCAATAAGTTTGCTTTTGTATCAAAGTTCAACATTGTGACATTAGAGGGTATAGGAACATTAATCTAAAACATACCATCTAAAGGGTTTACAACCTAGTCTAGTTAATCCAATTATATTACCTTGGCAAAGGAATCCATTAAACTATATAATTATCCTATAAGTCTTGTGGTCCAAATTTAATTTACAAGTAATACATTGAACCACTTGAGTTGGCCTCTATGGAGACATGTATATATAAATACAAACACATAATGCAATATCAAGGTTATTTACTTATCCAATGTCTATTCAAAAGCACTTTATTTATTGGATAACAATTAAACCATAGTAGTAACAAAAGTGTAGTTTTGATTGCATAATATTTTTGTATATCACCAATCATAAAGATTAGCACCTAATTATTCATGGTTCATATGTAAGGGAAAAAATACACCATGTTTGGAAATAACTACCATTAATTTCCCATAGTTTGTGAAGGTAGTCATAAGGAATTTTACCCTAACTCAACATATATCTAAATGCATATTAAGATTAGGTAGACCATGCATACCTTATAAGAGTTGTTCACACCCTTATATCATAATGGATTAATTTAACATCATCATTAAATATAAGGTTAGTATGTTCCCTTAATTCATAAATATCCATGTTGGGTCAATAATATCATGGATTTATTTATTAGAATTATAGGCATCACTAAGTCTTGAGTCTAGCCTATATCTACCTATACTTGAATTGATCTAAGACATAGAGTCATAGGGATCATAAGAAAAATATCCATTATTTTAGTCCAGATAATTTTAGAGGTATTCTCACACATTCACATCAAGATAAACCATAACAATAACAACTCTAAAATTTCATCCAAAATTGAAGTAGATTTTGGAAAGCTAAACATCACAAACCTCAAAGAAAGTAAGATTGATGATGTTAGATTTCCTTTATTGGCTTGTTGATGTTAGATTTCCTTTATTGGCTTACTCCTATATAATGTGACATCTAAATTAAAATTGTAAGTTCATAGGAATCAATTACCTATTTCAGTCTCAAGTAGAAGAATACTAGGTAATCAAGTTTGGAGACAACCTCAAACCCTAAATCTATTCCTTGAAACCTCCCTATAAACTTGGGTCATAGGGGCATCCTTTGCCCAAGAACTACTTACACACTCACTTGTAGACATGATTGAAGCCCCCTGTAGTTCTCCTCACCTTAATCTCTCAAGGAACATACATAGGTTACTATCCGTAGAGTTCATAATCACTCAAGTAGTTTCCTCTAGGAGGTGAAATAGAAAGAATGCTATATAAAGAAAATCCTATAAGGGTTTGAGACGAAACCATGTAACAAGTCATTATTTACCTATACCTATTCCAAAATGAAGCAACATCTCACAAATTCTATTGATTAATAAAAAAATCCAAATTTAATGATTACTATTTCACACCCCAACATGGTTCCTCTTAACTATTCCCATCAACTAATAATTCTTAACAATAGATAGAAAAACCCAACCGTGTTCACAATTTACCAAATTTTCTATAATCTATCGCAATAATAAATCATCATAGAAATACTAGTATACATCTTTTGAATATTGTGTTACATAAAAAGTGTAAACATACATAATCACTATGTGGAGTAAGGAGACATGCTACCAATTTTGACTAGCACAAAAATGTTTAAAGAAACTTTTATGATAGCATTATCTAAACTTGGACCAAACATGTAAACTACTTTGACAAAATTCTCCCAATTTTTTTAGAAAAATGTCACAAAGAAATATAAGCCTATGCTAGGCAATGAAATAATTAAAATACATTCATGGCCATTCTCTAAGGTCTTCTAATAATTCCTTCCACAAGATTAGAGTACATAATTGCGCAAGAGGAGCAAGATTTTATGCCATAATGTAGAACAAGCTACTAACAAGAAATAGAACACTCCGATGGAAAGCTTATGGCCACAATAACCGTTTTTTTCTGCCCGAATCGCACATCCTCCTTTCTTCCATCCTCCATCCGTAATTAGATAAGGAGAGTGGGAATCCACAAATTCTTCCATAATGTTGTGGAATATGGACCTCCCTCTCTTTATCCGGCGTCCATAATATTCAGCGTATGTGGGGGCATGATACAGGGGACGTGACAACAATTAATGAGCAAACAAGGTCTAAGCATGTTTTCTTTGAGTCCAACCCTTGTGTTGGTTTTCATTATGATGTGCTGCAATGAGTAAGGATAAAGCAGATAGTTCAATGATTTCCCTACAAATTCCGAAGCATTCATACCTGAAGATGGGGAGCCTAAGTTGATATGTAATTTGAGGTCCGTTATCAAATCAATGGACTGTCTTTATTAAAATTGATTTCAAGAAGGTCTATGATAGAATTCAGCGGTATTTTCATATTAGTCATGTTCAAGATTCTTGGCTTTGGTCCCACTACCAAGTTCAATTGTTTTTTACAAGTGCTCATGCTTACTAATCTAGGGGCTAGGTTGAATCTTGGTAAACAATTCCCTAGATGAGGATCTGGATGAAGTTAATAGCATATGTAAAAACTTTATGAGATATACAAGTGCAAAGAGAAAAAGATATAGAACATTTTATATTTGTTTGTTCTATACATGGCATATTCTTAAGAAGGATGTATGCCTTCTATATACTTATCTAAGAATATATGCCTTCTATCTACTTATCTATTGTCTATGTTGATTCCTTTCTTAATTATGTTACACACATTACATAGGTCTCATGCCATGTAGGCCAAGAATCATTAGGAAGTTGGATCATTTTCTTGTATGACTTCTCATCTCATGATAATTGTGGAGAGTAGTTATTTGTTGGTAGGTTCTTGATGTGATAGTGGGAAATTAGTATAGTGTATGTCTCAAGAGTGTCACCTGAATTGCCACATTGATCACATTGTTTGAAGTCTATAGAATGATGCCATAACAATGTAATGAGTTGTGATGCAAGTTGAACTTTGTGGTTTAACTTGGAGGTGTATTGGACCCCATTAAAGCCATGATAGAAACTATAGGAGGTTTGGATGAGGTATGTTTAACAAAGGAGTGTTTGATCTTATACAAAGTGTTGTATGCTGAAGTATGTGGACATTTTGTGGAAATGGATGGTTGACCTTTGTGTTATTGCATACATCTGGAAGGTGCACTAATATATGTCAAACCATTGAAATGTTATAATTACATTTACTTCAAGCCTTTAACTTAATCAATAATATCATTTAAATGTATGATATATATAAAAAATTGTAATAATAACTAAAATCATCAATCAAACAATCAATATTTTTTTTAATAAGAAATATAAATATGTAAAAATATTAATAAAGATAGATCTGAACTTTGAATAATATTTTTTAAACAACCACTCTGACACAACAACAAAAATAAAACAACTATTATATAAGGATATGAATGCACACATTCAACAAATATTGAATATCCTCCATTCTATTGGAAAGAATGGGGAGTATAGCTTGCTTTTAAACATAATACATAATCCATTATTCTGAGGAAGCAATGGGAATTACAGTATCAGTATGATAATATGCTAAGGGCATTTGTCTCCACCCTTGGAGTTCCTCATATTGGCATAGCAAGGGCAAACATCTTTGTTACCAGATGTACCCGGTGGAACGCAGTTACATTTCTCACAGCATATTCCACAGTACTTGAGACACCTATCATGAGCTGAAGCCTTGGAGCATCTCCTATTGCATTCCTCTTATCACAGTCTGCACTTGTACACACGATGAGATCGGGGTAAAAATCTTACAATTACCATACAGTATCTGTAACTTAATTAATTATCTTTTACTATAAAATTTTTAAAAAATCAAACCATGATCTTTAAGCAGAGGCCTTCATATAATAATATACCGATCTGAACCTTCACCTACATAACTGTTTTCACCATCAGCCCGTAGCTGCACCATTAATTCAAATCACAACTTAATGCCAGTTTTCTTCATAAAAATCAAATTAATGAAACAGATAGAAGCAGAAGTTAGATAGCCAATTAATTATTATTACCTCTACATACTTCACATCATCCTCAGCTGCATGTGTGGATACTTTCCAAGCCTGTGAATTAACACCATATAATTCCAACCCAAATCAAAAGAAAAGCTTAAAAATTCTCAAAGCAATTTTACAGTTGAGAAGTTGTTACCTGGATTATGAACAGCAGGGTGAGAAAAACAAACATTTGAGGAGGGGGGTGAAAGCTGGCCATTGGCATCCAAATTATGCTTCAACTTCTAAATTGAGAAGTTGTTACCTCGATTATGAACAGCAGGGTGAGAAAACAAACATTTGAGGAGGGGGTGAAAGCTGGCCATTGGCATCCAAATTCATGCTTTTAACTCTAAATTGAAACATACAACTATACCACCTTATCTTTTAAATAGCTCTTGCTATATATAATACAACATAGACTGGCATTTGTTTTATTAGAGAGAAATCTTGTATAACTCAACTGATATCCAGGCAAAATTGATTAGTTTGTTGAATATTCCATAACTTCAGCATGAAATGATTGCCGCCAACTTTGCGCGGGCATCTTGATATTACTTGTTTTGGA
>VDFB02069771.1:0-20503 GCA_007258455.2 Sequoia sempervirens | reverse complement strand
AACTAGCATAATCCTAGCATTAGATTCCTGGGACTACATTTAATTCTTGGTTATCTTTCTGTTATAACTTTTATTATTAGCCCCCATCTTCAAAAGATAAAGCATCACCCTCTATATCCTTGGGAATATAAGACATCTTGATCATATCTATAGCAATAATTGATTAATGGCTAGACACAACTCCACATGTAAACACTTTATTCAAAACATTATCCCTTGGAAATTTTGAAACAAATTAGCAACCTTATGTAATTTTGGGCACAATTTCTTATGTAGGCATAATAGATATTAACTTCTTGAGAACATATTTTAATTTTGGTTGATCTTTATCTCACTTCACTTACACTTTTTGTTACAACTCCTTAGAAATATGAGACACTATATACATTTGGAACAACAATTAATAAAGTTTAGCACAATTCCCAATAAGAGTTACACTATATCTTCATGTGTGAACTCAAAACCACTGTGCTAGTCTAGTTCATATCAACATAGTTCCTACATCAAGACCATAATTAGTATTCATAAAGCAACTTTTAAAGTCAATTTTGCATAAGATGGTACTTATGAAAAATCAATTTAAAACACATTAAAATCAAGAGTTGCAGAACTTGGTGGAAGAATAGGATGGTGCGGAGATATGGCATCCATCCGGATGAATAAAAGGATCCTGCAATGTATAAAATTATGGAGGTTTAATATTTTTTTAGAATATATCTCGATCAAATGCAAAGTTCCACAAGGTGGTGCCAAAACGCATGAAACTACTGATAGGTAAATATCCCCCATGGGCCATGGTACTTAAAATCTTATCAAGCTTTTCATCACTTAACTTTGTGAATTTGTGTATCAATCTGCACTCTCATCACGAATCCATCATCTCACAGTTGTGATTATTTCATAGCCAAAGTTCTGCAACCTCTGAATGGAAGTTTCATTGTGGAGATTTTTCAGGAGAGTGGATGTATTCCATCAATTATCGAAATCCCACCATTTGAGAATATTTAAACATATTGCGGAAATGCGAAAGTAACTCGAATTGCAGAATTTCTAATGGTCTTCGACCTTTTTGTTGGAAAAGAGGATAAAAGTCACATGAGAGCGAAACTTTTGCAAAGGAAAACAAATTTGATGGTAACACTGTAAGCGTTGACCGCTTAGGTGGCTGGTGTGGGCCCACTTAACCTGTCATACTTTCCATTCGTTGTTTCTTGCTTTACTTTCGTCTTCCGTTTTTCATTCTATTTTCCATCAGGCAGTCATGATCACTGGTTAATACTTCAAATTTAAAAGAAAAATCTGTCTTCCGTCCAATCCAACTGTCACACTCATTGATAATAAAACCATGGTTAAGTTTGAATTTCAGTTTCTGAATCTGTCTGCCACCGAATCTACTAAATTGCGCAGCAGCCAAGAGGGAACTCTTGCGCCTACTCATATCCTTTTGTGCTTCTAGCCTAAGCAAGATTTCAAACTGTCTGAAACATATGAGAAGGTTCATGACACTCAGAGAAATCAACACAAATCACAGGCCCCTAAATCTACTCATCATGGTAGTAGCTTGAGTTTTGTTATAGGAGTTGATGCTCCATGGGATCGGCAAGCACCTGGGTGTGATGGGTTGATTCTGTTGGACGACTCGACAATCATCACAGGAAAAAACCGTCCGGCCCAACACAAACTCATAGAGAGGATTTGATATGGAAAACACAATCGAGACTCAAGTGGGAAGTAGCATGGCACAATTGTTTGTGCTGACATTTTATTGCCACCGTTGCTCTGTGGATTGAGTGGTCAAAGTAGCTGATTTCCTCGTCTAATATATTTTATTTTTCCAGCTATCATAAACTGTGTGTATTAACGTGAGAGGGATTGTTAGAAGCAATATTGTGGTTAGTATTAATGTGGGAGAATTTGATGAGAAACAAGTGATTTGGATACGAAGTCTCAGGAGGTAAAAGACATGGTTGTGGTTAGGAAAAAGTCAGAGATATGCTATGTTCATGTACCGTGCATTTTAAATTTTGTAGGATGCATGGGGAACGTGTTCCATAGGGACATGTGAAATGGCTCATATTACAATATGCAAGTGCTAATAGGAACAGTAGTGTTAGGTGGAAGATTGATAAGGGTAGCTCATTTGAGTATAAACTTTTGTAAGATTAATGAATGTTTTTTTTTTTAATGTAGTGTGAAGATTAGTATTATATAAAGCTATTGATTTTATTATAAATAAGATTTAAATGTTGTGTATGTAATATGATAAGATATTTTCGTGTAAAGAATAATGTAATTATATTATAGTAAATTGTTAGATGAGTGACTAGGAAGCTATTGATTTTATTATAAATAAGATTTTAATATTGTTTATGTAATATGAATAAAAATTTGTGTTTATATAATAAACAATAAGTAATTTGCAAAATTATAATAAAGAATCTTACTACCTAAGATTAAATTTGTGTATATATAACATAAAATGTAATAGTATAACTTATGAAAATGTGATAAGTGTAAAAAATTTTACGATAAATTCTTAGATGAAACTGTACAAATGTGTTGATTTTATTATAAATTAGATTTGAATGTTGTTAATGAATTACGAATGAATATTTTTTTGTGTATATATTTTTAAAAAAAATTAATTAGAAAAGATATAAAGAATTTTATTAGGTAAGATAAAATGCAGGTAGAATAAAATAATCAACATTTTTGTAGCACTTTGCGTATAAACATTAAATTATTATAATAATCTATAGTAAAATATTCTTATAATGTTTGTAACAATGCTTGATGCATAAAGTGTACATGGAGGCATGTAGACATTTAGCGATGTGCACAGAATGCACAGAATAGTGAAAAGCATCGTCGGCACCAGAGGAAGCCTGAAAGCGTGATGAAGCTGAAATTGCATTTGCAGTATTAAATGAAAAAAAACAAGATAAATAAACTAGTTAGTATGAATGCATATATGAAAGGAAAGCATTAAAATATGGATCCATGTAAAGACATATGCATGCACGAATGTGTACATGTGTCCATTTAACTTGGTATGTTAAGAAGAATCTATATATGCCTGCGTCCATAAAGCTAGAAATGTTAGAAACAAGTTACAGCTTAAACAAGAAGTAGAAAAACATTATTGATTGAAACAAACTAGCAATACATTAGTGTTTGTGGAACAAGTGTATAAAGTATATCTAATGATGCATTTGGATGCATGGATACATGTAAATATTTGTGAAATATGAATATACATTATAGTCTTGGAGGAATTGTCATATGAGCTTTTAGGAATCTGTAAGAAACAGGATTTAGAAAAGACGTTTTGAAAAGAACTCTTGAATAGAATTGTATTTTAACAATGAGACTCAATTTGCATTTGCAGTATGAAATAAAAGAAGACAAGGAAAATTTACTATTTATTAGCAATGCATATATCGAGGGAATACATAAATGTATGGATGAAGGTAAACATAAATGCATTGATCTATGTGTACATGTGTGCATGCAAGTTGGTAAGTAAACAAGAATGTATATATGCCTATGTGCAGAAAGCTAGAAAAATGTCTGAAACAATTTGCATTTGAGAGATATAAAAAGAACATTTATGATCAGAACAAAAGAATCATACATTATTGTTTTTTGACCAAGTGTATTAAGGATATCCAACAATGCACTTGAATGCATGGATATATGTAAATATTTACAAAAATTGACTATACATTTTAGCCTCCAAGAAACTGTGATATGTGCTCTTAGTTATCTGCAATAAACATGATATAGTATAAAACGTTTTCAAAGGAAGTCCTGAATACAACTCTATGTTGTCATAGTTATTTTGAAAGCCCTCAGTGTTTAATTGCATAACCTTGATATTTTTTTCAATTTTTGCTTTGGTATGGTGTGAATTTTGTTCTAATGGATGAAGGTATATTTGAGCTATAGATAGATAAAGATGTGTAAGGGTGGTAAAGAAGTATGAGTTATGTAAGTGTAACAAAGAGAAGGAATTGAGAGAATGATGTTATGCAAGTAAGGTATATAAATGCCTTATGGAAAGTATTAGATATGGGAAGGAACGATATGTGAAATTGGATGTGAGAATGAATGGCATGTAAATTATATGAATTTATCATCTTCAAGTTATACGCTTAAAATTAAATGCAAGATATAAAAAATTGAATGAGTGAGTTGGATTGGGAAAAAAAAAGGAATGTAAGACATTGGTGTGATGCAAGAGAAGCGTATAAATGTATTTTGAAATGTATTTGATTTGAGAAGAAATGATGTGCACGGGTGGAAATGGAAATGAGTGGATTTGATAGGGTATGAAGTGAACTTTTGTTCCAAGCGAGGGTGGAAGAATTTGTATTTTGTTATTGGTTATGCTTTTTAAAATCATCATAGGGCTGAATGTCTCAATACAAATATAAAAGAAAGACTAGTGTCTCATTTCTCACTCTCCTTTGGACTAAACAAAGTTCCAAGATCCTTGAGCTTCCTCGAAATGTCACAAGAGATGAATAGATAAAAAAATATATTGATATTTAAGGATGCAAGAGTGAAAAGAGAAACATCAATGAACATTAGTACCTTTACATGGGTGCATGTCCACATTCGCAGTAACAAATTTCCTTTATGACCTTATTGACGAAGCAAAAATGTATTATTATTTTGTTTGAAGTATTGAATGCAAATAATCTTAAACATTTTTAACAACGCTTGAGGTATGCATGTATAGATGTATGCATGTTCACAGAATGCAAAGAGTGTAAAGCATACATGACATGTGAACAAGAAATTTGAATGGAAAACAGTGAAATCAAGTAAAAATACAAATCTGTGAAAGCATAGCGATGCTCAAGTAGCATTTGAAGTAGGAAGCGAAAGGAAAACAGGGAAAACAAATTATATACCAGCAAAGCATATATCAAAGGAATGCATAAATATATGGATCCATGTGAACATTTGTGCATGGTAAAATGTATAGATGTGTCCATGTAATTTGGTACAAAAAGAACAATCTATAAATGCATGTGCAACCTGTTGAAATTGTTGTACAAACTTTAAAGCAAATGCATTTTCCCTTCTACTTACTTTCATTGTACATCTTAAATGGAACTTGGGTTTTGGCATTGTTGCAATGCATTTGGATACTTTGATTGTAAAGTAATAGTTTAGATCATTTTAAGTGTTATTGATTCAAATCTTTCCTTGAAAATACGAAGGATTCATCTGAGTCTTGTAGGCAATGTAAAGTTGTTCTATAGAGAGAGCTTTGGAACCAATGAGCTGTTATCAAGGATAGAGGAATACTGTTAAATATTGTGGTTATTGTCCTCATAGGCACACATGGAAAATATGGAAACATATAGAAAGCAAGTTAACTCTTCAATAATCCCATGAAACATAGTCTTTGTATGCATCCATGCATACAGGTTTGCATGTATATATGTGTGCATGCAATTATGTATATATGAATGCATGTATCTATGTTGCCATGTATGTATGTGTATATATAACAGATTACTGTTGCATTTGCTTTAAATGCTTTTTTGTGGATGGCGCCAGCTAGCCATCCAGTCATATTGTGATTAAACAGTTAAGAATAAGTGCTAAATAATTGAAGTAAAATGACCCCATTCAGTTAGCAAATCAATTTTTCTCATCCCTTTACATGTTAATTGAGAGTTTTGAAGCTTTCATTGTTCAGTGGCAGTCTTTGAAGCTTAAATGTCACAGTATATGTAGCATTTTACCAAATAGCTCTATCATTCATGATCATTTAGGCAAGTTCATATTTTATTATTGATCCTTGTATTGTC
The DNA here is from genome assembly GCA_007258455.2 of Sequoia sempervirens. Classification (NCBI taxonomy): domain Eukaryota; kingdom Viridiplantae; phylum Streptophyta; class Pinopsida; order Cupressales; family Cupressaceae; genus Sequoia; species Sequoia sempervirens. Next base: position 14,675 of record VDFB02069771.1, on the reverse strand, counting down.
CCATATCTAAATAATTAGGCAATTGCTAGTTAGCCTTTAAGTACCTAGCAATTCAAAGAAAGAAGTGATTGCAATTAGCTTTGTGTGCATTTGAACTATCAATCAAAGGCAAGTAAGAAACAAGCCCTAGAAAACCATGTTGGTGTTAATGTGTTGAATACCATGTATTTGTGCATGGGTGTATATGAATACTATGAGTTGTGATTTCTACCATTGTGTAGCGCTTACTATTACTTGTACAAGCAAGCGATATGCAAGTAGAATTCATAGTTCATAGCATCCAAATACATTGAAGGACAGATACAAATGAAGGTTGTTAGCATCATGATAAGAAAGATGATGAGATACATCCAATTACTGTATGTCACAACATCTTGTAAGCAATAGTTCCTATCAAACACAAATGAAACCTTCACATTTGAACAGAAAAATTTGAATAAACAATACTAAAAGTAGTTTAAAATATGAATTTATAATCAAAGTATACAATTGCCTTAAAGCACTATGAAACTCTACTTGGATTTGTTGCATCGGACAGAGTAAAAAGCGAAAAGCAATATTTGTTAAATCTGATTACACATTATAGGCTTGAAGAAACTGTTATACGCGCTTTTAGGGATCTGCAATAAACAAGGTTTACAAAAGGCATTATGAAAATAACTCTTGAATAGAACTATATGTTATGAGTGTTATTTTTGAAGCCCTCAGTGTTTATTTGCATAACCTTGATATTTTCTTCATCTTTTTCTTTGTTTGGTATGGTGTGAATTTTGTTGTGATGGATGAAGGTATATTTGAGGTGTAGATAGATAAAGATATGTGAATGTTAAAAAGAACAATGAGTTATGCGAGTGGAACAAAGGGAGTGAATTGAGAAAAGGGTGAGATGCAAATAAGCTGTATGAATAAGTTATGAAAAGTATTTGACATGGGAGGCAAGGATATGGGATGGTGGATATGAGAATGAATGCGAATGTAAATGGTATGAATTTATTGTTTGGAAGTTATATGCTTACAATTAAATGGAAGAAATTAAAATTTCAATGAGAGTGCTGGATTTAGTGAAAAGAGGAACGCAACACATTGGTATGAGGCAACAGAAGCAAATAATTGGATTTTGGAATGTATTTGATTTGAGAAGAAAGGACGTGCAAGGGTGGAAATGGAAATAAATGGAATCAATAGGGTATGAAGTTATTATTTCTTGTAACAAGGGGTGGAAGAATGTCTAGTTTGGTATTGGTTATGCTTTTAAAAATCATCATAGGGCTGAGTCCGTCAATATAAACACAGGAAAGAGACCCATGTTGCATTTCTCACTCTCCTTCATACTGAACAAAGTAGTGAGATCCTTGAGCTTCCTCGAAATGCAACAATAGAAGAGTGGATATAAAAATATAATGTTCTTATGCATACACTATGGAAAAAATAAATATGGAAGAACATAAAAATAGAGAACATGTGAATGCTGATGGAGTGGAGAACATTAAATACATGGAGAGATAAATACGTAAAGCTAACCACAGGTATATGCATGGATGCATCAATAGACATGTATACACTGAAAACAAAATAACATGGAGAGATGGACATATGAACACATGTATACATGGATGTATGCATATTTGGATATAGGTACAAAATGCGTATGTTACATGGAAGGATGTATTCATATACATATGCAAATATGGATGAAGTCATATATCCATATATGCATGTATGGACAATATGCATAAATGTATGTCAACATATAACTTTTAATTTTGTTATATTGGAAAACTAGCACTATTATGATAAATCAAGATTGGAAAATTAGCATTTAGTTGTTTCTATTCTATCTGAATAGCTTTATAAATTATTGTTGTTATTGAAAATCAGTGATATGCGATTGCATAGATTGATTAAATAAACTTAAGCAAAGGCATAGTTTATATAACTGGTGAGTAGAAATACGTGCTACTTGAATGCAAATTAAATGCATTGAAATATCAGGAAAATGCGAACACATGGAGGGATGAAAATAATTGAAGCAAATGCATTATATGGCATGTGGGAGGTGGGGAAGGTGCTGGAATTGCTTGACGGCCATGGGTGGCTAGGATACTTTGGCGATTAGCGGCCATTTGGCCAAACACAAAGAGAAAGACCAATACATGGATGCATCAGTCCACACATGCATATATACATGTATCCATGCAAAATATCGGAAGATACATATATAGGTGGATGTGTGTATGCAATTCATAGGTGCATATATGCATAAATCAATGTATACATGCACCCATAGACACAGTCATACATATATAGACAGATGCATGTAGAGATGGCAAGATATGCATAAATCGTTATATGCATGGCTGCATCTATGGATACATAGATACATATGCATTTACTTAGGGAGTTTGATTCTGAATCCATATGCATAATTTTGATTTAAACTAGTGGCTGATGGTACATAGTTTACTGAAACAAAATAAATGCATTGAATGGCATCTGACCAAAGGGGAAACTGCTTGGATTGCTAAACAGTCTTTGAATATATAACAATCAAAACAGAGAAGTAAGTATAAGTATCCATGGGAACATTCCACATTTTGACCTTTCAATCAAAGTCAATTAACAAAGTAGTAGTGAGACCTACAAAAACTTCAAGGACTATGCCGATAGAAAACTATATTTTGAACAATGGCTAGACAATCTGTTGACATTGCTCTAGAAACTTTGAAGCAAATGCATTTTTTCTTCTTTTTACTTTCACTATACATCTTAAATGGAAGTCGGGTTTTGCATTGTTACAATGTATTTGTATACTTTGATTATAAAATCATAGTTTAGATCATTTTAAGTGTTATCCATTCGAATCTCTTCTTGAAATACAAAGGATTCATCTGAGTCTTGCAGGAAATGCACAGTTGTCCTATAAAGAGAGCTTTAGAACCAATGAGTTGTCATATATACATGGGTGCATGAATCCATAGATGCATATATACATGTATCCATGCAAGTTATTGATAGATGCATATATACATGGATGTGTGTATGCAATTCATAGGCGCATATATACATAAATGAAGGTATACATGTACCCATAGATACATCAATACATATATAGATAGATGCATAAAGAGATAACAAGAAATATGCACAAATCGATATATGCATAATTGCACCTATGGATACATAGATACATTATGAAATGAGGAAAAAGACACATTTATATATGCATTTATTTTGAGAGTTTGATTCTGAATCCATATGCATACTTTGATTAAAAGTAGTGGCTGAAAGTACACAGTTCATTGATACAAAATTAATGCATTGAATTGCATCTAACTAGAGGGGAGGCTGTTTGGATTGCTATTTAGTCTTTGAATATATAACAATTAAAAGAGATAAAAAAGTATAATTATCCTTGGGAACATTTCACATTTTGACTTTTCAATGAGAATGAATTAACAAAGTAGCAGTCAGACCTAAAGAAGGTTGAAGGACTATGCTAATAGAAAACTATATTTTGGACAATGGCTAGACAATCTCTTGAAACTGCTTTAAAAACTTTGAAGCAAATGCATTTTTCGTTTTGTTTATTGTCATTGTACATGTTAAATGGAAGTTGGGTTTCGGATTGTTGTAGTGCATTTGGATACTTTGATTATAAAATCATAGTTTAGATCAATTTTAGTGTTATCCAATTGAATCTTTTCTTGAAATACCAAGGATTCATGTGAGTCTTGGAGACAATGCACAACTATGCTATAAAGAAAGCTTTGGAAGGAATGAGCAAGTAAAAGAAAACTAAGGAAAGAAAGTATATTTGCTCACATTGCTAATCTCACTGTGTGCTTTAAACCTCTAAAGTAAATGAAAACTTAGGAAAGAAAGTATTTATTGCCTCAAGTAACTGGTTTCCGGGTTCCGATAATCGTGAATTATTGTCCCTTTACAGTATTAAGCATGCGCGGTATGGAAACTAGTATAGAAAGTAATCAACCTTTAATAATCCCATGAAACATAGTCTTTGTATGCATCCATGTATAGAGGTTTGCATGTGTACATGTGTACATGTAATTATGTATATATGTTAGACAGTATGTATTTGTGCATAGGTGCATAAGGATGGTATGTATCCCTAGAATTTAGATTGCATAGGTAACATGTAGTTCACAGTCATCTAGTTAGAGTAATATGATGACTCTGTGCATATTGGTATTTAATTCTGGAAGTTGATGTTTCCAAAGTTGTTTTTTTTTAATCTGGAAAGTAGTAAAGACATGCATATATGCGTGGATGCATCTAAAGGTAGAAGAATACATAGAAACATAGTTACATGGATAGATAGATAGATGCATAGCAGGATACATAAATGCTTAAATATACATGTATGGAAATATCCATGGATTGCATATGAAGTTGCATAGATACTTATATCCATGGTTACATTTGCACATAGATACATGTATTGTAGTACACATGGATGCATGTAGAAGTGTTACTGCAAGCAAGATGCATGGTTGCATGCGAGGCTTGTAAAGTTTATATTTTTTTTATTACTGCAAAGTGGTCTCATAAAGAGAGGTTTGGAACGAAAATTATGTCAACATTTGTGGTAATGAGAGTTTTGTCCTTGAACCTTGTTATATATTGAAAGAGTAACTAGCAATGCAAATAGCGGTCCCTATAGCCAGATGCCATTCAATGCATTGAGCTTGCACCAGTGCATTATGTACCTTCATCCACTAGTTTAAATCAAAGTATGCATATGGATTCAGAATCAAAAGCTATTTCCTGTGAACGTATTCTAAATTTGCCTATGCATTTTCCCGGAATGCTTTTAACCGGCCGCATTGGCCAATCACATTTTGGTTACTGAACATATTTTACTTTTTGGTACTGGAGAGCTATTTATAAGGCTGGCACCGGTACTATTCCATTTTTCTAATCGTCCGGAGTAGTTTTTATAACCATTTTCGCTTTTAAAATTTAGGTGCGGCAAACGCATAAATTATCAACAATTGGGTTAAAGAATAGTTTAAAAGTTAGCGCCAGGCACATAACTACGGAAACGCACATTGTCGCACAAAATGACGAAACGTGGTTAAGAATGCATGAATGCAAAGTAATGCATTAAATAAACTCTGCCTGAGGTGAATGGAATCGGTGCTGGCATGGACGGACGTACTGGCCATTGAATATAGAGCGGGCCGAATTTACGCGCACTTTTACCATTTCGTGCGCTGCTTGTCTGGCGTTTGTGCTCGAAACCGGAATTCGGTAATTGCTTTGTTTCCTCGCCGCGAAGGTTACGTATTTACGCAGCGGTACCCGTTAACTGGCTGTATGCCGAATGCGCCCATGAAACATACGGCAAAACGATGGAAACCAATAGAGGGGAAGCGAATTGTTCAAAAAAACTTGTCAAAGAAATGTAGTCAAAGAAATTGATTAAATAAATTTAAGCAAAGGCATAGTTTAAAAGGTAGCAGCTAGAGGTACGTAGTCCATGAATGCAGATTAAATGCATTAAAATATCAGGAAACTGCAAGCACATAAATTGATCAATTAAAATTAAGCAAAGGCATAGTTTATCAAACTGGTGGGTAGACGTACGTGATACATGTATTTAAATTAAATGCATTGAATGGCATCTGGCTCAAGGTGAAGGCAGTGAAATCGCTTGGAGGCCACGTGTGTCCAGGGTACTTTGGCCAGGGCACAATGTTGTAGGCATCACATGAACAATAGAACTATTCAATAGTAAACGCTAGGCTTGTAATAATTATTGGAAAAGCTGTAAATGCCATAGATGGAAATAATATGAATAAAATTCTAGTTTCTGGTATTCTTGAAATGCAATGAAAAAACTGCTATAAAGGCATAAGACAAGGTTGTGTAACATATTTCCATTCCTGTATCTAATTTCTTTGAACATGAATGCTTTATACACTTGATTGCAATAGTAACATGTCTACGAAAATTGGACAATAGAGATCATAAATCAGTAGTTTTTAGTGTCAGTATATATGTATCCTAATACACATAAGCTTATCTGGCATTCACGAAAAATAGTTACTATGTACAATGAAACAGTTAATTAGTGTTAATTAGTGTTACTATATGCATTATCCATATAACATAATAAATTGGTAGAAGGCTAGAGTGGCATATCCATAAATACATGGACGCATGTATACGCAGTTGCATACAGGGATACATAGAAGCTTAAATGAATACATGGACACATGAACATGTGCGTATGTGCATATGGACATATAAGCATATATACATGTGAATACACATATATGCAGTGAAAGCAACAAATGGATTTGTGTATACAGGAGTGTACTCTACACATTAGAATACATGATGGAAAAGTGACTATAAAGTACAATGCATAGAAGCAGGGGCGAGACTTGGTTGCAATAACAGCAAAAAATGGAAAAAAGTCAAAGGAAAATAACCATTTACTGTCTCAAGTAACTTGTTAATGGGTCTAGAGTGTGCAAAAATAACAACTTCTAACTAGTCACCATAAATTCTTGAAAGCGTAAGAATCATAAAGCAAATTTTGGAAAAGCTAGGAAGTACAGAATGCAAAAGGGAACATTTAAACTATATAGTTTGAATGGCATTATACATGGAGAGATAATAATTATTGAACATATATGTCAGATGTATATAGAGAAACATTGTCTTCATAGGTGCAAAAACAAAATCAGAGTTTTAGATGTCCATATTCTAGAATACTTTAACATAGTAACCTATAGAAGTGTCTAAATGTATAATAGCAATAAAGTATTTTTAAACCAAAGATGTCTGTAACATGTGAGAACCAGTGAAATGTCTTGGAGCATGGAAAGGTGAAAAAGTAAAAGTCTGAACAATGTAAATCTCTGCTCCTCTATTCCTAGTTTCCTGTAAAGCCAACAAAATCCTATGTATTAGAAACATAGTTTGTATGAATAATGATTTGAGGTATTGGTTCAAAAGAAAAAAAAGTTCACATATGAATGACTTTATTACCTTATGGTGATGTTTCTTGTCTATTTGTCAATGCAAATGGCTTCAACAATGGCATTGTTTTGGTCAAGGCTAAAATGTCCTTCAGCAGTGAAGTCCCGTAGGATGAATATCACTGCTGACTTGTCCTTAATGTAGTCTTCATAGTTGAGCCTTTACAGTGTGGGCAACAGATGGTGCATGGTGGCCTGGTCAATTGTCGACTGAATTGTTTAATTGTCATAAGTTGTTATGGTGGTTTTAAGTTGTAAACAGAATGTATAATTGACTTGCTGGTTGCACTATTTGCAGTGAGCAGTTTTTTCTTGGAGTGTGCCATAAGTAGTAAATTTGAATTTGCATTTTGGGCAACATGCATGAAATGGATTGGAAAATGCATTTGTTGCTTTTAGAGTACCAGAAACCTATAGAATATGGTTCAAATTGTTAGAGAAGACAAAAATACAAGTTTGGATGAACTAGATTTTTTTTAAAAGAATGTTGTTACCTTGAAAGTTGAATGTAGTAGGTTGTTGAGTTTTTCCAAGCTTCTTTTGTCATTCAAGGCACAGATAAATGTTGATCTACATGTGTGAAATGTGTTCCTTTGATCTGTTTTCCTTACAAAATTTCGGAAAGAATCCTGTGTGTTTTGACGAAGCGCAACCCGGTCTTCGAAAGCGGCCATGCCGTCTATATGTTGGACCGTATTAAGGACCCCGGAATCTGAATGGAGACATTGATTTTGTTCGAATCGTTTATAGACCGATTGCGCAACAGATGAAAGTTCCAAAGAAGAGGTAAAAGTTCTCAGATCTGGTGTTACCTGCCCTAAGTCTTTATGTTAGTACAATTTCGATGTCAATCGTACCGGCACTCTTTCAGACCATCCACAAGCAGGCAGCTATTGTGCCAAATGGGGCGTAATTTTATTTACGTTGCTAGCAACAATTTGATAGGCGACTTAGGATGAATTTATACTCTGGATGTGAGTAAGCAGACGTTTCTGGCCGCTTATGGTCATAAAATCAAATGCAATCATAATACCTCCGCTGCTAACCGCCCCAAGTAACTCGGAAACTTCATACAAAACAGTCACCTGACCGTTTTGTACCATGCTGATAAGACGAGGCCTCCCCGTTCAACATTTAACGTGATTGTCATTTCTGCCAGGATTCATCGCATCAACACGTAGGCATTGTGGTTTTGTTGGCCTTATCCAAGGTTGCTTTGTAGACAACAAGGACATCACCCTGGAAGGTGTCTCTAGCTCTTCTTGCATTTAGCTGTTCAATTGAAACAATTCTAGGTTTCTTGACTCTTGTCTTACAAGGAACAAGGATAGTGTCAGTAAAATGCTAATTTTATATTAGCAACTTGGGCAGCTGGCAGTACACTGTAGAACGAAGTACTATACCGTTGTGCTGATTCTTCTTGTGTAATTTGTAACTGCTATTTGTCTTTTATAAGATTCTCAGTGTTCGTTAAACCCGCAATGTTCGCATTTGAAACATTTGTATCAGCCGTTTGCGCATGAAGGAATAATACTATGGGCACTTTACCGTTGTACTGAGTCTTCTTGTGTGGTTTGTATTTGCTTTTCCTGCCTTTTAGTTTCATCCATAGATCTCCTGCAAATAATGGATATAGTATTGGAAAAGACATTGCAGTGCATAAAGGTGATATAAGGCTATAAGTTCTATAAAGTTGAATTTGTCTATTGTGCAACATGCAATTTTAGGAAAATTGGATTGTGATCAGTCCAATATGCTTCTGATATATAGGTAGAGCATATATTTGTAGCTGTGTTGGACCAAACATGATCAATGACTGAATTGCCTATGTTGTGTTGCTGGTTCAACATAAATTGTATGTTGTTGTGTTGTATATAACTGCAGGAAGGCGATTTTTGTTCCCGCTTCAGCGATAGCCGTCACCATTTAAACGTCAAATAAAATACGTTTCTTCTGAATTTGTGGACCCAATAATTATTTGCAACATTGCAATTACTTCATCTATGGCAGTTGCAGGTCTTGCATAAATATTACAAACATTGAGTTCATTGTTAGATAGCATTATTGTTAATGTGATAGCTTCAATATTTGAAGTTCCATGTTGTGCTGTTTTTGACAAGAGCAAATGTTTCCTGGTTAAAGTTGCTATGCCATGTATGTTATGTACAGAGAAGCTATCAAAATTCTGCAGCAAGGTATTTAGCTCAAAGGGATGCATATGTGTTTCTTGAAGACACAAGATATCAGATTGCATTATGCCATAGTCATTGACAATGTCTTCTGCATGTGCTCTTAAGCTGCGAGTGTTCAATGTACACAGGAGCAAATGCAATTTGTTTTTTGAACATGTGTCTAGATTATCAAGTTGCCATTGTGCACATGTCTGAAGACGAGACATTTCTAGTTGTATTTTGTCTTTAATTTTGAAGTTTTTTGCAGTTAAAGGTTGTAACAGGAACAATGATTCTACTGATTTTGTTCGTGACAGAGCTGTATAGGTTAGTCCATGCTGTCTAATGTCTGTGGGATCAAAAGCCAAGGCTTCCATTATTAATCCTTGGGATCGATGTATGGTTCGTGCAATACGCCGAACGGAATTGTTTTTCAGTTGTAATTTTCTTGTTTATTGTTATTTTCTTCGATTGGCCTAGCACGCGTCAGATAGGCACCCGCCTTTGTCAATGATAGTAGAATAGTAGTGTGCTAGTTTTGTGCGCTAGTGATGTCCAATTGATGGGTCATTAATTTAATCCAGACAATATCAATATTGTTTTGTGATGTATATGCTTTAAAAATTCCATCTGAACCATTGACGAGGCCATCTTGAACATTGTAATTTCTCCGCCAAAGTCAACAAAGAATTGCCGGTTTCGCCATATTTGTGATGGAAGCGGCCTGTGCGGACCGCACACCTGTATTGGCAAAGAAGGTCCCTGCTAACTTCCACTATCGGTGATTCAGCAACAACCAATTTTGGGTTGGAATGATTGATAGTTACTTCCTTGCCATATGCTTGAACCGCCCACTTCCTATATAGAAAAGAAAGCTTTAAACGGATTCACCTGTATAGGATGAAAGAAAATTTTGCTTTTTATATAGTCTGCCTGAAAGCCGTCTGAATGCCTACTCGTAGTCTATTAAGAATCGAAATAAATATTTCATCTTTTTCTCTCATGGTAGTCACCAATGAATAGCATTTTATGTGGTCTTTACAGAAACTATAAGGCATTAATTCAATTGGAATAGGCCTATTATCAAAAACCACATAATCAAGGATAGGTTGTGCCTGGTAAAGGTCACCACAAAATATGGTATCAAGGTTCCCAAAGTATGCTGTAGGCATTTGCATTATGTCTCGTAGTCTTTTATCAATATACCGTAGAAATGTTGAGCCAACTAATGATATCTCGTCTATAAGAAGTATGCGCAATTGATCATAGTGCTTTGACATAGTGTCAAGTACTTCAGTGTTCAGGGGCAAGAATTTTGATGTATTAAAAGGTATGTGAAATGCTGAATGCAATGTGAATCCCCCTATGTTATATGCTGGTTTACCTGTATATGTAGTTAATAAGCCCTTGGGTTTGTCTAGATTATTGTCAACAGAATTGCTATACATGCGAATGAGAGCTTGGTAGATGGCTTTTGCTGTAAAAGTCTTCCTTGTTCCAGCTCCTCCAGTCAAAAACAAGTGCAATGGCTTTTGTGGATTTTTCATCTTTTTTATGAGAACATTGTTAACAATTGCTTGTTGTTCTTTATTTAACATTCGTCTTAACTTGTAGTATTCATTGTTATCTATAATCTGTGGGTGCTTTGCAATTTGAAATCCATTGGAGTATGTGGTATTTGGGTTAGAATGGCCTATGTTTGGAAGGTTTGTTTGAATGTCATATAGTTCTTTCTGGGAAAGCTTTGCTTGCATTGGCAGGTCAATAAGCTTTTCATCTTCAAGAGACTGAAGATCATTTATAGATTTGTCAATGTCACCCCATGTGGAGTTTGGGCTGTGGACAAACTTTGCACTGTTTGTTTGAATGGTTTGTCCATGATACATGTATGCATGTTCCCAACAATCAAAGTTTTGTTTTAGTGTATGCTCATTAATGGTAAATGGAACATAGAGAACCAATTGCTCTCTACAATGATTCTCTAAATCAAAGTGTTTGTTGAAATTGATAAACCGTATAACATTGGGTTTGGCCTTTGGTTCAATTTTAGCACCGTATTTGTTGTATCTTGAAACAAATTCTGCAAGACATATGTCCACCATTGTTTCAGGGCGTTTTAAATAGTAGTCTATAATAGATTTTGCAAGAACGTTTTCTGATTCATCTGGCTCATTGCTCAATTGTTTAACAGATTTGAGTATAAATGTATGATCATTGTCAGATCGCGTATCAATGAATATACATTTTCTTGAACTGTAATTTAATGGCAATGACAGAACAATATGTGCAGCTTGTTGTGATGACATTTGCTGCAAGTTAAGCATGGCATTTCCAAGTTTACTCACCATTCGTATTGCATCAATATTGTCTTGCTTGTGGCCTGTACGTATTCTTTTGAATGCATATGTCATTGACTTGTCTACTTTTGCAATATATGAGCTACAGTACATAGCAGCAACATATGCATTTAGGACAAATTGTGCATCTATATTAGCCTTCCAAAGTTCTGGAATCTTCCTTGAAAAACTATTATTCCATATTTGTGATGGTTTTCTTTGTAAGAAAAGCGTGGGCTTGTTTAATGTTGAGCTCAAAGCTTCAATGTATTCATTGTCACTTAAGTTTAATTCTTTTAAGAACATTTGAAAAGTGAAAGTTTCATCATAGTTTTCTTTTTGGAGTTTTGAGAAGATATAAGTGGCATTTGTAGTTATCGCTTCAATCTTTTGGACTATTGGTAAAAGTATAGTTGACTTTTGCATTGGTGGGAAAGGAAAATTGTACCTACAAATTTTATTTCTTGATCTCTTGCATTTCTTTGTATGATGGTGTTTGTGTAACATTGCCAAAGCAGGTTCCAAATTTTGAGTGTCGCAGGTAATATACTTATCAACAAAAGCTATGACGTCTGTGCTATTATTTTATGTGTAGATTGGTGCATTTTTAACCCATATGAGGAAATGATCATGTTCATTTCCTCGATTTTGGAACTCGATCGAAGTAATTCACAAATGACATTTCCAAAGAAAGAGTCATCTGTAAGTATCAATTTTTTAATTGCATTGATTCTATGTTTATAGTAACATGCACAAGTGATAGGATCTTTCTTGATTAGTTCAAATTTGTCAATGTGTTTTGGGTGATTAGATTCTTGACAGTTCTGTGCTAATTGGTGTAGATTGTGCAGCTCTTGTAATGTTTGAATTAGTGGATCCCAATTTTGCTCAGCACTAGAGAAAGTGATGAAAAATGTTGGTGGTCCTAGTTGTCGAATCATAGCAAATACATTTTTCTTAAGTTGTTGTGAATAGTTTGGAGAGATTCTTATTCTTTTGAAATCAATGTATCCAATATCTGATTTAAGAATTTTTTCTAGGTTTGGTTTATTTTAACGCCTTTTGCAGCTAGCTTCCACCCTTTAACTGCCCCGCGGATTCTTATTGTCATCAGGGACAAGATTTCTTGCCGTAGCTAGGAACCTATAGTTTTGAAAAAATGTTTGTTGTATGATATGCAAATTGTCTTTAGGATCAGAAGAGCTCCCAAAGATATTATTTTTTGATATGTAAAGTTTTTTACAATGTCATTATCACGTGGCTTGCCAAAGAATAAAGTTGGGAAATTCATTTCTTCAGCATAAATGTCCTTAAATAATCCAATTGGATACTTGTGCTCTGCAGGTGCAATTTCAATAATCTTGTCCTCCATGTTATGGATACTTCTTGACTCAGTGAATCCATGTATCAATGTTTCTGATGGGTTTTCATTTTCCATTTCATTGTCTGAGTCTGTTTCACTTGTATTTTGTGGACTATTGGCTTCGTTTTCCTTAGTGCATTGGAGAACTTCTTGCCAATCTTGGTTTATGTGGACTTTGTGCATTTTGTATAATGGTGTCCTTGTTAATTGAGTCAAAGCTTGCATGATGACATTTGGGTGCACCATGCCTTTTTGAAATGCATTTTTTGGTTTTAAGCTGCTCTTTTTCACGAAACAACACTATTTGTTGTTAATTGATTTTCCGTGTAATGTTTTTGTACAATGTTCATGTCAATTGGGATATTTATAATAGAACCTTTGTCGTGCCTTGGTCGGAGACCTTTGAACCCTAGTTCCCAAATTTCCAGCAAAATGCAATTCTAAGTGAGACAAGTCATTCTTTCAGAGGAGTAAGTTTGCACACAGCAATAAATGGTCTGTTAGTTCTTATTTTCTGTGGCGTAGCATACTTTGGAATAGTGGACTGTTTCAATGCAAAGTAGCATACATTGCATATGAGATCTATGAATGGTAAGGAATCTGATTGTACTAGTTCACAATATAGTTGTTTTTGTTTTTCTTTGAAAACCCTGATGTCCTTGTTGAAACAGAGCACTTGGCAAATTGCACATGAGTGTTTTGGTGTATCTTGTATTGTTGTTTTATAAATTTCTATTGGTGTCAATGTTTTTTTTTTCTTTGGGTTGCTAGGTACACTTTTTTTTTGTTTTTCTTTTCTAATCAAGTTCTTCAGGTGATTAAGTCTTATTGTTGATTTATGTTTAAAATTGTTTGCTATGACAAATGGCATCAAATTTTCCTTGTTTTTAGGCAAAGCATGTGGCTTGGTCAAGTAAGTATTTTTGTATTGTGGACGATTTCTAATCAACTTTTTAAGTTGGAGTAAGCTTGTTGAGCATAGGCGAGTTAGATTTTGGGCTTTGATACTTAGAAGCGGCTCAAAATGTCCAGCCAAAGGGTTTGTATCATGGAACAATATAGAGACTGATTTTGTATATCCAAAATCATTGAAATCTAAGTACTTTCTTGATGTTGTCAATGACCAGAGGCTTATTTGTATTTTTAACCATTTGGATATCCAGTGAATGCAAAACAAGTCACCCCACAATCCATGTTCGCCATGGTCTATGCATGAGCTTGCATACAATCGCATCTTGCGGAAGTATGTTTCTTGATCATGTACTTTGTGCAATGTATATAGAGTACTATGATTTAGTTCATTGTTATATGATTTAATTGCTTCTTTGTCCTTTTTTTGAAAGCAAGCCAGGAAATAATCTATAGCTCCATTGCGTAATTGAGTTGAGGTGTACTGGTTGTTAAGTAGCACTTGAAGTGAATCAAACAAACAATCGCCAACATTGTATGCAAATGTGCTTAATCTACAAAGGCCTTCAGCTCTAAGGACATTGTCAATGTTTGGTATTTGAGGATACTTTGGGCACAATTTTTTTATTTCATGTGAACTTATGGGCTGTTCTGAACTTATGTTTTGTGTTTCAATTTCTAACAATGGTTCAAAGTGTCCACTTAAAGAATTCATGTCATGAAATAGTATAGAGACTGATTCTGTGTAGTCAGAACTATTGAACTATAAATACCTTCTTGCTGTTGTTCTTGACCAAAGGGAGATTTTTATATTCAACCATTTGGATATCCAGTGAATGCAAAATAGGTCACCCCACAATCCACTTTCTGTGCAATCTGCTTGTGG
>VDFB02069769.1:0-13156 GCA_007258455.2 Sequoia sempervirens | reverse complement strand
CAACTCCAAGAACCGAGCTAGGGCATCCGCGCCCTAGCTAGTGAGCATTTTTTTCTGTTCCTGCGCGGCTGGGGTGGGGTTTGTTGGTCATTTCGGGGGGCCGGGGGGGTGTTGTTTCTTGTTCTGGTCTTGGTGTGTCACTTGGTGTACGTGGCCAGGGCTCTTTCTTGGTCTGTGTTTTCTATTCTCCCGTGGATTCCTTGGCGTGTTGTGTTGTGCGCAAGCTCTTGGAGCTTTGGTGGTGGTGCATGCCCATGCATGCTTGGGTTTGGCTATTGGGGGATCGAGTTTTTTGGGGTGGGCAGAGGGAAAGGGGTTGTTGTTCTTTCTGAAGCTGCATGATAGGGTGGTGTGGGAAGTGTGTGGAAAGAGGTGGTGTGCTTGGTGGAAGGGTTGGTGTTCAGCCTTGCATGGTCATTTTTGGCTTTGCTGCCTCAATGTCTCTGGGGGAGACTTCGCATGGCCCTTCAGGCATGGACTTTCGTTTTACGATTGGTTCAAAGTCGTTGTTGCATGCAACAAAATTTATTGACAATAGCCTTTTCTTTCAGGATTTGGTAGTTGGCGGTGTTCGCATGTCAGGGGGATCTCGCATCACTAAAGTTAATGGATGTCTTGAGCAGTGTAAAGAGAGACCCAAGTTGGTCATTCCACCTGAGATGATAGATGGAGATATTGAATATTATTCCAGGCATTCCTTATATTGCAAATTTTTGGGGATGAGGGTTTCTCCTCAATTTTTGGTGTCTTGGGCTCGATGAACCTGGTTGCCGGAGGGTGAAATGGACATTATGTTGTTGGCTAACAATTACTTCATGGTCACTTTTGATTGCATGGCTGATCAGAATAGAGTCTTTGAGGGTGGTCCCTATTTTCATAACCAAGTGGGGTTGTTTATCAAACCCTGGCATGCAGGTTTCAACCCTTCAAAGGAGCTTTTGAATCGTGTTCCGATTTGGGTCAGACTTCCTCGACTTCCGGTGGAATGTTGTCGTGATGATGTTCTGCAATTGATAGCATCTTTGCTTGGAAAACCAGTCGGTTCCTTACAATAGACTATATAGAAAGGTAATGACTTATGCTCGTGTCTGCGTTGAAATTGATTTGGGTAAACCCTTGCCAGATTCTGTAGATATGTGTGCGGGCTCTTACTCTTGGGTGCAGTATTTGGATTATGAGACTCTTCCATTCTGATGTCATCTTTGTCATGAATATGGTCACTTGTTGTGACGTTGTCCAAAGGCTAGGCCTATGGAGCCCCCATCTTCTCAGCCTCCATGCAACCCGCCTATGGCTGATAGAGGGAAGGATCCTATCCCTGGAGATGGGGATGCTGCAGATGGTTTTGTACTTGTCAGGGGGCACAACAGGAATAGGGGTCAGAAGAGGACCTTGAAGGAGAGACAAGATGAGGATACTTTTAACAGATTTGAGGTGTTAGATGATCTTAGCCAACAAGAAGTGAATCTAGGTTTGGTAAACCTTGATCAGGGAACTCTAAGTACAGGACAAACTGGTCTCCTCTCTGAGGCTACTCAAGATGCACTGGATGGTGGTGGTTCTCAGATGGTCACAGATCTTCACATGGGTGTTCTATTGGAGTCAGTTCCTATAGTTGAGTTGAAGAAGGATGGTGGGGATGGGTCTCCTCCAGGTTCAAATGCTGGTATTGTTATCGGGAGGAGTGTCAAGTCTCCCTCTCCTTTGGGTCTTCATCAAAAGGACTCAAAAAAAGGGGTAGGAGAGAAATCTTCCAAGCTTGGTCATAAGAAGGATTTGGAAAAGATTAAGTTAACAGGGAAAAATTTGGTGGAGTCAGGGTCAGTCAAGACTCTAGATTCTCATTTCTTGAATCCCCTGAAATGATTGTTTTATCATGGAATGTGAGGGGCTTGAACAGTGGCCCTCGATAAAAAGTTGTTCGCAATTTGATTAGAAGTAATGCTCTTGATGTTCTTTTCCTGCAGGAGACTAAGTTATCGATTGAGGATATGGTAGGTATGATGCCCAAGTTATGGGGGAGTGGTGAGTGCTAGTGCATTGGTGCCCTTGGTTCTGCTGGGGGTGTGGCCTATTTGTGGAACCCTCGAAAGGTTTTCCCTCTCTGGTGGATGTCCTTTAAGTCTGCCATTTCTATGGTGGCTTCTTGGTTTGAAACGGGAGAGTTTGTTCTGTTCTCTAATATTTATGCACCTATTGATCTTCTTGGAAAGCAGTTGCTATGGTCCCATATTAGGTATGTGTGTAGCATGGTTCCTCTCCATCCGTGGATTATGGCTGGTGACTTCAATGCCATTGTTGAGTTGGATGAGAAGTGTGGAGGTAATGCAAGGTTGGATCCCTCTGCGCTTCTTCTTCAAGACAACATCTCTGCCTTGAATTTGGTTGACATCAAGCCCAGTAATGGCCGGTTTACTTGGAACAATCGGAGGACAGGGGATAATTGCATTACAGAAAGGTTGGATCACTTCCTGGTTTCCTGCTATTGGATTGGTGGCTTGTGGTCCTCTTGCTCTAAAATCTTGGATTGGAGGGGCTCAGATCATTGGCCTATTAAGCTTGCCATTTCTTCTGCTCATGTGCCTTGTTATCCTTCCTTCAAGTTTCAGCTCATGTGGTTGTGGGACCCATCTTTACATGCCCATGTGGCTGATTGGTGGAAGGTTGGCAGACCAGCATATGGTACGGCGATGTATACTTTTGCTAAATTGCTTCAATTTACCAAATCTCAGCTCAAACGGTGGAATAGACAATGCTTTGGAAATATTTTCCATGATAAGGCTCGTGCTCAAGCTGAATTGGATGGTATCACAAGGGTGATCAAGGAAGAGGGAGTGACGGTTGACTTGCTCCAGGATGAGGCTAGGGCTCTAAAGATGTTGGAGGAGTGTGAGTTGAGAGAGGAAGTCTTTTGGAAGCAGAAGGCCAAAATTGAGTGGCTTCAAGAAGGAGATAAAAATACTGCTTTCTTCTTTAACTCGGTGAAAGCCAGGAGGCAAGGTAATTCTATTTCGGTTCTGGTTAATGAAAGAGGTGAGCAACTCTCTTCTTCTCAGGAAATCTCGAATGAAGCTGTGCAATATTTTGAATCTTTATTTAGGGAGGATGGGCATGGTGGTTTTGTTGAGGAGGTTCAGGTTCTTTCCTATATTCCTTCTTTGGTCACAAGGGAAATGAATGAGCATCTCATGGGTGACATTTCTTTGGAAGAGTTGGAGGAGACTGTATTCCAGATGAAGAAAGGGAAGGCTCCTGGCCCTGATGGCTTCCCGATTGAATTCTTTCAAGAATTCTGGGATATTATTAAGTTGGACTTATTGGCTGTTGTTCAGGAGTCTTAGAAGAACAAGTAGATGTTACGGGCTTTGAATGCTACTTTTCTTGCTCTCATACCTAAATGTGATGAGGCGGATAGGTTAAGTCAATTTAGGCCTATTTCCTTGTGCAATGTGATTTACAAAATTATTTCCAAACTGATTGCTGAGAGATTAAAAAAGTGGTTGAGAATGTTGATCTCGGAGGAACAGAGTGGTTTTGTGGAAGGAAGGAAAATTTTGGATGGGGTTGTTATTGCATCAGAAACCATTCACTCGATGGCCAGCTCCAAAGATAAGGCGATATTCATCAAGTTAGATATGGCTAAGGCTTATGACCGAGTCCGGTGGTCTTTCCTCCAGCAGATGCTTTGAGCTTTTGGGTTTGGAAATGAATGGATTCAGTGGGTTATGAGTTGTGTTACCTCAGTGTCCTCTGTGTTAACTAATGGGGAGCATTCTAAGCTTTTTGGAGCTTCTCGTGGTTTGCGGCAGGGAGATCCTCTTTCTCTGTATTTGTTTATTCTTCTTGTGGAAGGGTTGGGGCATCTGATAAGAAGGAATGTTGATCTGGGTATTATTCAGGGGTGGAGGTGGGGAGGCGATTTGCCTCCGCAGTCTCATTTACAGTTTGTGGATGACACGGCTCTGATGGGCATGGCTACTATTAGGGAAGCTTCCACTTTGCGCAAGGTGTTGGATGTGTATCTTGTTGCTTCAGGTCAACGGATTAATGAAGATAAGTCCTCCATCTTCTTCTTTAACACCCTGGAGCCCATTCAGCGGAGGATTGCCCATATCTTGAGATTTCAAATTGGAGGTCTTCCTTTGATCTATCTTGGTTTGCCTATTTCTATTGGTAGGCTACCTAAGGATTCTTGGCAGAATATTTTGGATAAATTTCGGGTGAAAGTTAATCACTGGACTCATAAGTGGTTGTCCTTTGCTGGTCGTGTTCAGTTGCTCAAGTCGGTGGTGCAGGCTCTTCCCACCTACAGATGTATGCTTAAGGTGGCCCCGATGGGATTTGTTAAGGATTTAGATTCTTTAGCCAGGAAGTTTCTTTGGGCTGGTACCTTGTTGTCTTCGAAGTGGAGCCTTGTTAACTGGGATATTGTTTGTAGCCCACGTTAGTTTGGTGGCCTCAAGTTAAGGCAGTCGTCCTTGACCGGGGAGGCACTAGCGGCTAAACTATATTGGAGATGGTGTGTGGAGCAGGATCAAATTTGGGCTAGGATTTTATCTCATAAATACTTCCCTGGGGTTGCTTGGCAGGATATTCCCTAATTTCCCTTGGAGGGGAGAGGCTCGATGATTTGGAGTACGCTTAAGAAAGGTGTGGCGCTTGTTAAGGATGGCCTTTTTTGGATTTGCAGAGGAGGGTCGAAAGGCTCACTTCTGGTTGATTCTTGGGATGGCTTTCCTCCCATTACTTCTCAGTTCCCTAATTTGTTGACTCTATGCCAGAGGTTTCTTGCGGCTGGCTGGTCTAGGGTGAGTGATTTTATGGCCTTCTCTGATAATGACCAACTTGGTGTTGGCGAGATGGAAGCGGCTTGATGAATGGCCTGATGTTGGATTGAATGAAGAATGCACGAAGCTTCACAATATCCTATCTAGAAGGCGATGCAGTTCCCTCCTGGATGGGGATGTCCTCTCTTGGTCTCCTAATCCTAAGGGGGTCTATTATGTTGCTTCTGGGTATCAGGTGTTGTTATCTCAGAAAGCTGGAGGAGGTGGAGGTACCCTGGTGGAGGAGAGTGTGGAATATTTTTTCTTGGCCAAAGTGTAATTGTTTCGTTTGGACCTTGGCCCGGAATAGATGTTTGACGTGGGACAACATTCGGAAGCGAGGTTTTCAGGGTCCCTCTGTTTGTGTTCTCTGTGGGGGAGGGGAAGAGGAGTCTGCTCATTTGTTCTTTCGTTGTTCCTTTGCTTCGCAGCTGTGGCATTTCTGGTGGGGAGTGTGGAACAGTTCATGTGTTCATGCCTCCTCTCTGGTTGACTTTTGGAGCAGTTTGGGTAGGCCTCCTTTGGTGGCCTCTTTTTTGCAGGATGTGTGGTATGTGGGGCCTACTTTCATCCTGTGGCAGATTTGGTTAGAGAGAAATCGTAGGATTTTCCGTAGTGAGAAGATGGTTGTGCAGCAAGTTTGGCAAAGAATTTTGGGTATGATTCAAGGAAACAGTGGCTGCTAAATGTGATGTTGGGTTTCCCTTGGAGAAAGGGGATGCTACGCTGGTGGATAGATTGGGGATTCAAGGGTCGTCATTGGCATTTGCTAGCCTCAGGAGAGGTCGGCGCCAGCGGCAAAAGGTTCTTAGGATGGGTAGATGGATGCCCCCTCTGGCTGGCATTTTGAAGATCAATATAGATGGTTCTTCTCAGGGTAATCCTGGGCCTACTGGGGTTGGGGGGATTGGCAGAGACTTTATGGGATCAACGGTCTTCTTCTTTTCTGTTCATGAGGGGGTGCAACCCATTAATCTTATGGAATGTTTGGAAATCTTATACGCTTTTGAGCGGGCGTTTGCTTTGGGCTAACGTAAGGTTATCTGTGAGTCTGATTCGCAAGTCTTGATAAATTTGCTAAAGGACAAGAAGTTGTCTGGTGTTCACTGGAAGTTGGCTAGGTTGGTTCAACAAATTTTGCGGATTAGTTCCTTGATGGAGATGGTGTCCTTTGTCCACATTCCGAGGGAGTGGAACAAAGCAGCTGATTGTTTGGCTCGTTGGGCTTCTGAGCATATAGAGGGTTGGAATGTTGATGAGTTGGGACAAGTCTCTCTGGAGCTCCGCCACAACTTGGAGGGGATTCTTTCTGAAGATGGAAATGCTAGTAATGTTGAGTGATGTGGTTTCTTGTTTCTTGTTTGGTTCTGGTGGATCTTGGGCATTGGCCTGTTGATGCTTTGTAATGTTGTTCTCTGATTATTAATAAAGTTTTTACCCCTTTTATTTAAAAAAAAATCACCTATCATCATCTTAAATTAAAAAACCAAAATTAATTAATCCTAATCCATTTTCTCTAGATTTTGCAACTGGCAAATAAATCAATCTAATTGATTTATTAATTCATTTCATATTCAAAATATATCTTTGACGGAATATTCTAAATTTGAATTTTCCCTCCCACATGACTTGTCCATCCAAAAAATCATTTAAGATCTCTTACATGTCTCTTACATGTCTCTTACACAAGTCAAACTTGGCATTTAACTCATCTTTCATCCCCCCTAAACATGTCACTTCATCAAATTTAAAATTCAAACTTGTACATTTATCAAAATGTGCTCAACCTCCCCCCATTGGAATGCTGACAAGTGGAACAATGCCATTGGTTTGTCTTTTATCCCACATTTCTCCTATCTTGCATTCTTCTATCATTCTATTCTATAAATAGAGACCCTCTCTATTGTTTTAATCCTCCACAACTCCATAACTTGATCACTTATCATCTTGCATCTTCATCATTGAGGACCTTATCAAGGATTGGGAAAGGGCTTCTTTCCACATCAAAGAAGAACCAATCCACTATGGGATAGGGTTTGATCATGTTTTTATGTGCTTGCATTTAGTTGTATTGTTACATCTAGTTTGCATATTTTAGCATGGTTAAGTATTTCTTAGGAATCTTGGGTTTGCTTATTTTGAATTGCTTAACTAAGCTAATTGTAGTCATTGTTTGAAAAAATGCAGATTTAGGGTTCACATAATGGAGCCCACCATGGGGTAGAAATATAGTCTTTTGTTTATGTTCACCTCCATCTATTTCATGCATTAAATAGAAATATAGAGTATTTCTTTTTGTTCATGCATTTTCTCTATTTCTGTTTACATAAGATCCATTAATGCTTCAAATAGGGATGAAAAGTTTTTGTCTCTCTTCAAATAAGCATTAAGCATTGCCCACCCTGTCAAATCTTTGTTTCTGGCAGTTGGAAGATACACATTCTATGAATGGATAGTTAATGTGTTGGTTCAAATACAGGTTCATTGTGCTTTGTAAATTGTTTGTTGTATTAGAGTCTCTATTTTGGTTTACATAAGATTGATTAATACTTTAAATATAGGATGTAACGTCTTTATTTATGTTCATCATAATTTTCAAGGTTTGTGTGCTTTCCAATCTGTACCATATTGTTTCTCCTCCTGCACTAAACTCACACTGTGTCTTCAAGCCCATCCTTGACAAATCTTGGTGTATCTCCTTCTTCAATTAAATATTTGACATTTCTTATAGTTCAGATCATCTAGCTAAGAGGGGACAATTAGCACCTACTTCAATCTTTGCTGGCTATAACAAGATCTTTCTTGAGGCCTTCTCTTTTGATTCAGTTTGCTCAATCTTTCTTGAGGCCATTCTTCATATTCACGTGACTGAAAAACACCATACGCCAAGAAAATATTCAAATTTATTGGTGTGGTGTATCAAATTTTATTCATCATTACTTTCATTGCTTGAAGAGATCTGATCATTGCTTTCTTTCTGATATTTCCTCAAATGCTTTTTCCTTTAAAGTGATATTTCCTTAAATGCTTTGGTGCTTTTAGAGCAATCTAGTTATATCTTCTTCATTTCAAGATTCTAAAATCTAACAAGACTCCAACTACCGCATTCAATCCTTTAACATGTCATATCAAATAGTTCCATTCATTTTTGAGGAATTTTGTCAAAAGTTTCACACGCCCTCTCTATGTTGCTATTCTAGCATGGGTAGAGAGGCTGCCAATTGCATTGGCTTGTAGACCATGAGAACACATTTCTAGAGGCATTTCACAAAATGGTATGCTCAAGAATTATCCAAGCTTCAAGTCAAGAAGTGATATCATTCATAAAAGCTTAAGCAGTGGAAGCAAGCCCTCAACAAAATTTCAAAAGTTGCAGGCCATGAAATAAAATAAAAAATCTAAGTCTTGCAATCATTTCATTCTACAAATTAAGGAGAGCAAGAAAACATCAGAACGGTGAAGTGGCATTGGGTTATTTCTTTTAATTAAGAAGGGGAAAACCTTCAAGAAATTACTTCTACCGATTTGAAGCTGCTTCACCACGTGGTGCATATTACAATGCAAATCCTTTTATATTAAGGTGATGGTTGTTAATTCTCCATTCCCTTTTACCGCTGGCTTTGGAGAAATCTTGTAGTTGAAGTAAATGTTGCTTTCCAATTCCCTCAAGCCCACATGTGGCTGTTAATTCTCAGCTGATGAATTCATAATTTGTCATTGTATAGAGTATCTGATTAGCCACTGTTTTATGCGCACATGCTACTGATCCATTTGCAGCTAACTAATGATGTTATAGTCCATATTTTTGGTTTATTGGATGTGAGATATGCTGAGCATGTGTATTGTCTATGCTTTTAAGCTCCCATTTTGATGCAGGATGGAAGGGAAGTTAGAAAAGGTTGTGGAATGTGGCTTTACACCTACCAAATGTGTTTACTTGAAAATTTTTAAAAGCTTTTTCAAGCTTTACACCTATGAATTGCATTAACTTGAAAGTTCTAAAAATATTTTATTTGTTGATAGTCTTTCCATGAGCTAACATCTTCTTTAGGTATTAGGTCAAACAGATTTTGTGCTTTGTCTACACTCCTATCACTTCATAAATGTTGTTGTTTCTACATTGATTGGCACCCATTAAAAACTCTATTGTGTTTTAAATTCAGAGGATTCTTTCTTGAGCGAAATTTTGAAGAACATTTAATGGAATACCATGTAGGGTCTGGTAGCTACTCACCAAATTAAAGAAGTGAAAGGTACATGTGAAGATGTGAATGGAACACACTTATTTTGGAAAGCACATTTATTGGAATGCATTTATATCAAAAAATTCACTTGTTGGAACACTGAAATGCTATCACATCTAGAATAACTTTAATCTATTGTCATCTGTTGAATCTATTTGAATTTTGAAAGCCTCTATTAAATTTCCTTGCTTCTGAGAATTGAATCAATGTACCTAACTACCTATTGAGGGGATTATGGCCCGTTTTGTTGTTGTGTTTCACATTGGTTAGTGAGCCCCCCTGACAAACCCCACCTTGGTGCAATTACGTGTGCTTAAAGAAAGCTTCCACTCTTGCAATTCTTCTCACAAATTTTTGGCTTAGACTTTGCATTTGGAGAAGTTTGTATAATTCACTTTTGATTACCCGTAGACAAAAAGCCTTTTTTTCGTGTGTACAGAAATGTGTATCGATATGGAAAAATTAGTCCCAACCTTGTTGGCACCATTGGTTGGTGTCAATAATTTTTAATGTTGTAATGTTAGGCTTTCTTTCTATTTTGTCTGTGGATGACACCATTAGTATGCTTACATAGTTGCACTATAGATAGATGCATTGTGCCATAGTTCCATGTCAGTATCTGTCACATTTATGAAGGATCTGGTGCATGAAAGAGTCTGATGCATTTATGAAGGGTTATAGGGTATGTGTAGGATCATGATGTGCCAAAAAGTGGCAATACGTTGGGTATGTGGTTGACGACTTTTTTTTACCCAAAATTGATGAAACGAAAAGGGTTTTTAAAGGAGGTTCTCAAATTTCTACCAATATAAATTATTTTTTACTTTGAATTAAATAAATAATTATTATTCATTTTCTATTTGAATTATGACTAAAGTCCTGATTGATAAGTTGATTGAAAACACCTATAGCTTTCAAATAGTACCACATGTTTTGAATCCAAAAAATTTGTCACATTCTATGCTTTTCATACTATAGGATTAAAAAAAATTGAACTTCATGAAGTTTTGACCAAGTTAAGGTGGTCAGACATATGAGTTTTTATATTTTCTAAAATTTGTAATAACAAATTCATAATTAATTATTTACTTGGAAAAAAATTACAAAAAAATATGCATCACATCAGGACATGAGTCCTCTACTTATATCTAAAATATTATAAAAAAATATTATCATTTTATTGTGGTTAGGGTGAAGTCAGGACATATGCCTACTTATTTTTCCTTGAAATTTAAAATTACTACTACATTGAAATTTCAATTTTTACCAAATAGATTTTATTATTTTTAAAATAAACCTAGTAGTTTAGAAACTACATTCAATTTTCTATAGAATCTTATATTCTTACATTTTGAAATAATATAGATGGCTTATTCAAATTTTTACATCAAGTTGCCTAACTCTGATTTTTCTAATTTTTTGCCACTTAAGGGCCTATTTTTCCATGATGATCTTGCACATACCTTGTATATCACGCTAGATGATGGGTATAAACTAACTATGAAGGATCGATGCAATAGACAACAATTGATATCTTTGATTTGGATTCTTCATCATTAAATACTATTAGTAGAAATTTGGAAATTGTTGTCAGAGATTTATGATCATTATCATCATTTGCATTAATTTGAACTCAAAGCCAAAATTTTGATATTCTAATCTTTAGCTATGTGTGCAGGCATTTGAAGGGAAAAAGTCATGGGTTATCTTTTTATTTTCTCAATAATTGTTATTTTTAGTTTATGTTAACGTATTGGTGAATAAGAGATTTTGTGGGTTATCTTATTTCTGATAACTTTGTATTATTTGCAGGTTGAGCATTGAAATTGAGCAAAATCAAGTAGATTAGAGTTGGAGAAAATTAAATATTAAACTTGAAATTGACAAAAGCATTTTTAAATGCTCATAGCAAAATCCTAGAGCATCTGTGGCTGCTTTTATTTTCTATTTTAGGACAACTCACTTCAATTTGGTTTTAAAATCAATAACCAATTTTATCTTTTCAAAGATGGATTAAAATTGAACATTAGAATTTCAATAGTTTTTCAAATTGGGTTATAAAATTGAACAAACAAATCTCACACTTCAATTTTCGTGCCTAAAAAGAACTCATCATTGCTTTGAGGTTAAAACAAACAAGTGTTGGAATTGTGTGATCTTGTCTTTGGTGCATTTTGAGTGTGTATCCTCTCCCCTTGCGCTTCGTGTGATCTTGGGTGCAAGAGAAACACTCAAAATGCATTTTATTGCTTTGAGTCACCTATAAGAGAGGGCTTACTATAAGACACACCTCGCAATAGGAAACTCATAGGAAAGTTCTTGCAAGCACATTTACCAACTTGCTATATCAAAGGGTGTGAAATTGTGAGAAATTAGCATCAATTTGTGCCAACAAAAAACTACACCTAATCCCATGCCTTAAGTGGAACATGAACGGCTGAAGAGCCTTAAGTGGCCAAGTGGGTGAGTGGTGGTTCTGGTGTTCACAGTTTGTTGTCATTAAGAACCTTGTTTATAGTAACCAACCAGTCCATCCAATGAGTTTATCAAAGTGGTGCATTGGAACTTAGATTCCAAGAAGTTACTTGCCATGTCCGATCTTGGTTAAAATATAGAGGTTAAGACTTCATTCTTAACATACCTTTATATTTTTTCCTTGGTTGCATGTAAAATCATCTCTTCTACTACAAAGGGCATGAGGCAAGCCCACTAAGAAAAATGTACCAATTGAGCTAGGATGTTATATTGCTTGTGAGTCAGTTTGAAAACATAGTGCTTGGATCCAAAACATTGAGACATACATTAAACAAATCATTCAAATTTCAAACCCTTTAGAAGAGCAAATATCTTTAACAAAATTCAAGTGCTATTGCTTGCCCTAGGGATCCTATCCTTAGAGGCTTCTAAGTATTTGGATTCATATCTCAATTTTCTTTTCCTAAATTCAACATTAGGGAACTATCACCTTGATTTTCTCGATTTCCACATAATAGACTTTGTGGGATGAAAATAAATTGAGACATAGAAATTCAGTTTGAAAGCCAAAACAAGAAGTGTGTTTGTGGTAAAATCAATTCATTAAACAAGATTAAATCAATTGGACCCCACACATGTGCTTGTTTATCTTGTCTTATGGTTTTTTGAGCAAACATTAATCTTTTGGTTTGAAGTACTCTCAGAGAAAAGCATGGTCTTCACTATCTTGGTCTTGTAAACAAGGTCCTTAGATTCATTTAGGATCAAAATAAAACACTTCATCCATCCCAAAAATCTATCAAAATCCATCCCATAAATAACTTTAGAGCTTTGGAAACACCATTCTAGACTTGGGTAAATCATCAAAATCAAAATCACTTTATTTAGTTAGGAGTGTGAGAATGCATCCTTTCTCATACCTCTAGTTAAATCAACACACCTTTGAACAAGTTCATTCCAAGATAACATCTAACATCTTGGGGTTTAAAAGTTCATTATCCAAAAAAATCCAATCAAAATCAAACCATAAGTCTAGCATTGATCCAAAGTTCCTAAAATTTCAACACCCATATCATTTTCTCCTTTCATCCTTCATCTCCTCATTGGTCCTGGACACTTTAGAGGTTCACTTTTGCAACAAGTCCAAAACACAAGAAGAACGTGGAATATAAACTTGATCCATACATCATGAGTAATTGAAGTCAACTGAACTTTCAAAGCCTTACAATGCCAATTGATTATCAACACTCACATTTATACAATCCATACATGGGATCATTATCTCCTACAAACCTCAATGGTACAACAAATGTGAGTATGCTTGGTAAAGTTTGGAACCACCTTTCACGATGGTATATTTAAATCAGAAGTCCAAACCTGAAAATCTATCAACCAAACCTAATGCATGAGTCTTCCACAAAACAACATCATCCCACCAAATCCATACATGCCAAGTACAAGTTTTCCAAACATGAACATTTCAAATCCACACTTGGAAAAACTTTGGGATAGATATATTTGCAAATCATACAAATATTGTTCAAAGTTCAAACAATATGTTAACGACTCCTGTATTGATCAATTCAAAGGTAACACCATGCAAAATCAAAG
>VDFB02069768.1:0-28195 GCA_007258455.2 Sequoia sempervirens | reverse complement strand
CTAGTTTAAATTGTCCTGGATCATATTTTATTGGCTCTTGAAGCTATATAAGATTGTGTTGTGACAGTTGTTTGAACATTGATTCGATGGGTTCCCCTAAGGGAGTGAACTCACATTTTTGAAACCTCCTCTGTTGTTGCAAACATTGAGTATTTTGGATTGTGTTTGGAGGTTGATTGATAGTGTTAAGCGTGTTGGTAGAGGGGTTATTTCCTTGCAGTGTAATGATCAGTCTTGCTTGTAAAGTTTTAGCATCAACTACCCCATCACTGATAACATTTTTGTTCCAAGACCAAAATCTATTTCTATCATTGGGGGTGTTTTGCACTGTTGGATTTCTGTTGGATGTTGGTGTCTTAAGTTCTCATTTTTCAATGAGATCCTTTTCTATTATAACCTCATTTTACACTAGTTCCAAAAAGGATGTGCAACAATGTACCCTTAAGTTACTCCTTAGTTTTACATTAAGGTTTTCTTGGAACATAGTGACTTTTTGTTTTTCAAGTATCTCGATGGGACACTGGTTGGCTATAGTCCTCCATCTCTGGAAGAAAGTGATGAAAGTCTCTCCTTTGTCTTGTGTTGTGTGACACAAGGTTGCTATATTTATCTCATGGTCTATGTTGAAGGAGAATTGCTCAAAGAATTTCTTAGCCAATTCACCCCATGATTTGATGCCATAGTCTAGACCTAAAAACCACTCGAGTGAAATTCCTACAAGACTTCTTGGAAATAGTCTCATAAGATAAGTGGGGTCATAAGTGATATTGATGCATAAGGTAGAAAATTCCCTTATATGTTCTATTGGGTTTCATTTTCCATTGTACTTAGGCAGATTCAGTATGACATACTCGTGAGGGAAAGGTGTCATGTACAATGATTTATCAAAGGGAAATGGGCATATGTCCTTTGTTGAAATTTTTTTCTTAGTTGACACCACCTTGTTATCCATTTATGTTTGTAGTGCATGCATTTGTGTTTGCAAGACATCAACCTAGGTTAATGATGTGTTGGGAAGATTATGCGGATCTATGTATGTATTCTGAAATCCAAGGTCTCATGATGGGTTTTGATTGAATGTTGGTATGTGAAGTGGATTTGGATTCAAAATGTTGGTGAATGTGTGTTGATTCAGAATCTATGTGAATAGATTCTGACTTGGAATTTGTGAGAATGGATTCTAATTTGGAGTCTCTAAAAATAGGTTTTGACTTGGAATGTGTGAGAATGGATTCTAATTCAGAGTATATAAAAATGGGTTTTGACTGCCATATTGGAAAGAGGGTATGCCTCATGTCTATGCAATCTGCGGTATAGTACTAGCAACATGGACACTAGGTATAGCTATTGTCTATGGTATGGTACTAGGGACACTGACATTGGTGTAGGAGATGACGTTTTAG
This sequence comes from Sequoia sempervirens, assembly GCA_007258455.2. Classification (NCBI taxonomy): domain Eukaryota; kingdom Viridiplantae; phylum Streptophyta; class Pinopsida; order Cupressales; family Cupressaceae; genus Sequoia; species Sequoia sempervirens. The sequence continues at coordinate 26,792 of VDFB02069768.1, read as the reverse complement.
TTCTTTTGTTCCCAACAAGAGGACCAAAGGGAGTAGACGATGATGCCCCTATAGTGAAGTTAAATCCTGATGTCATGCCAGATGTATCAAATGGAGATGTATGTGTGAGAACCCCAGTCCTAGTACCTACAAAACAATAAGAATGAACACATTAGCTTAGAGATTGCAAGTTAAAATAAGGATTCCCCATGGAATCCATTCACAAAGCTTAAATTAGGAAAATAATGAAGAACACAATGAAAATGATCAAAATAAAGATTGAATCCGAATTAAGTAAGAAAACTCTTGATCCCATGGGGGAATTGGTGCCAATTTGATGTGAAAATTGGCCCTTTCCCAATCCCTATGATGTAAACTTGATGTGTTGATGATAATTGATCCACTTTGATGATGAAGAATGAGAGCTCCAAGCTAAAATCTGCATAGTCTAGCTATGATTCAATAATGATGGATGGAATTTGGTAGATATTTGAGCATGGTAACTTTACATAATTTGTGGATGATCAAATGAAGGATGAACCTCTTTATTTATAGATGAGATTGAAGGATAAATATCAAAATTTGAGCAATGTGGGACTAACATTCATCCAATGGCAAGATGCCACTTGTCAATCCATGAGAGGATGGAGGATGTGCAAGTTTTGATGATTGTGCCAATAAATGCCTATTTTTGAATTTCAAATTTGTTGAAATGACATGCAAGAGGGAAGGAAAAATGCAATAAATGCCACTTGGCTCAAGACAAAGGACATGTAAGATAGAGTTAATGCCTTGTTGGATGTACATGTCCACTTGGAATTTTTGAATTGAAATTTGGAGAATATTCCAAAAAGGATGCCTTGTGAGGAAAATAGGGATTTAATAAATGAATTAAATCTATTTTCATGTGCAACTTGCAAAATCTAGAGGATGGGACATGATGAGAGATTAAATTAATCAAGGTTTAATTAATTTAATAGGAGATCAAGTGATGTGACTTATTTGACCCAAATTTATGGATTTATTTAAATCAAATAATGAGAAGAATGTGATAAGAGGCTAATCAAATAAAGATTTTGATTTATTTAATTAAAAAGAGATGATGGTTAGATAATGTTCTAATTTATTTAATTTAATAGATAGACTTGAGGAATTTAATTAAATAAAATTGATTATTTAATTAAATAGGGATAATTAGATCAGGTGATTAATTTAATTATCAAGAAGAGATGACTTAACTAGATAAAATGATTTATTTAATTAGAGAAGAATATTAATGAATTTAATCAAATAGGGAGATTTGATTAAATGGTTAGACTGAGGGATGATATAGGATGAAATGTTGTTAGTAGTTGGGATCAGATGCACAATGTCAATCGGTACATTTTATGTGTCTACAGTATGGACTTTCGTACTCTGTGTAGGTATTCCAGATGGTATGGTTGTATTTACCTAATGTATAGTGGTACTAGTAGTCATTGTATTTGTCTCTTTTGTAGGTTGAGTTTGTAAGGTACTGATATCAAATCATGTAGGTAAGGTAGCACCTTCAACTAGCAATTTGGCTAAGTATCATTGACGATCATTTGCTAAGTACTCATCTAAAAAAGAGGCAAACTTAGGGTCTTGTGCAACAGCCTCTATGTCTTCCACTCTAATGTGTCCTTGAGTGTCTCTAGTGGTGAATTTGTCTAATAAAGTCATGCGAGGTCTCTACGAGGATACCCTTGGAAAGGGGTTCAAGAACAGATTGATGAATTCATTTGGGTTTGACATATTTTCTCTCTCTTTTCTCTTAGACCTGGTTTCAACCATGTAAGATAAGCTCAATATGTGAGGAATGCAAAACTACGTCTATGGATAGTATGACTCTAGTCTATGTTTATGGGATTTTCTAGATGCAAATAAGGAATTTCTAAGATGACGCTAGTCTAGGATGACAATATCTAAATATGCAAAGTCTAAGCAAGCTTCTAAGGTAATCAATTTTGTAAACCTGAGAGGAGGGTACCAACTACCTAAAGTCTAACCAAGGTGTCAATTTAGTTATGCCAAGGAACCAATGTAAGACTAGGATCAAAGATAAGGTGAGTTCCCTAGCTAGACTAATGAGCTAGGAGGACTCCTTGTAGGAAAAAGGATATGATGATAGGACTAGGTTCACTGACAGATTTCATTGACACTATAGTTTTTCCAAAGTGTAGAAAGTGGACCTATTCTAAAGTTTGTAAAAGTGACTTTCCTAAAAGTTTGATCTAAAGATAATATGTATTCTAAGATGAAACTAAAACTCATAATTAGGATGACTATAGTAATGACTAAATGATACCTAAAGGATGCAAGATTGAGCAAATCATTTCAGGTTTTTGTTTAAGGACTACTATGAAAGGACAAATCAAATATTGGTATGACTATGTCAACTAGACTGTGACTATGCAATTTGGTTCTCTAATACTTAGGAAGATGCATCATAGAATGTGACAAATGCAGTTATGTTTCATAGTTGTAACTTTCTGGTAATCAGTGGTGAATTTCTAGTAAAGTTCAATATCTAGTATCAGACAGTTGTGGTTTAGTTTCTAATAGATGCGACTTGTGATGGAAATTGCGACTGGTAATCTCTATGCACTGGTAAAAGTTATGCGACAGTGGAAAATGTGTCATTCTAGATTGATGTTGCAGCTCACCTTTTCAGATGCGTCACATAATGTCACAAGTACGGTCTCCTAAATTAGATGTAGTTTTTGCCTAAGAAAATGTGAGCTAATCTGACAAATGAGACTCTAGGCTAAACAAACGCGACTCTAAATTAAGCAGATGAATTCTATACTAACATATGTGACTCAAAGTTAAATAAATGTGACTCTAAAGATCAATTGTGACTTTCTGGTGAATAGTTGCAACTCTATTTGACAGTTACAGTTTTCTAGTGAATTGTGAAAATTTGTAATCTCTATGCATTGGTAAAAGTTATGCGACAGTGGAAAATGTGTCATTCTAGATTGAAAATTTGTAATCTCTATGCACTGGTAAAAGATCAATTGGAAATTTGTAATCTCTATGCACTGGTAAAAGTTATGCGATAGTGGAAAATGCGTCATTCTAGATTGATGTTGCAGCTCACCTTTTCAGATGCGTCACATAATGTCACAAGTGTGATCTCCTAAATTAGATGTAGTTTTTGACTAAGCAAATGTGAGCTAATCTGACAAATGAGCTCTAGGCTAAACAAACATGACTCTAAATTAAGCAGATGAATTCTATACTAACATATGTGACTCAAAGTTAAATAAATGTGACTCTAAAGATCAATTGTGACTTTCTGGTGAACACTTGCAACTCTATTTGACAGTTACAGTTTTCTAGTGAATTATGAAATAAAGCTGACTTTGTTTCATGATCAAGTTTTGGAAAAAAAAGACAATCATAAGACAATGTGTTTTCAGTTTGATTTTGGACTCAAAGAACATTTAAATTTTGACAACAGACAAGCACATCCTTGGCTGTGTAGGACAATATTTACTAAGTTCTCACTTGGGTTTCCCCAACTACATTTATTCAAGGTAGATGACTAGTAGCTTGAACCCACTGGCTCCCCTCCATGTCTCATTAACGTCATTTAGGAAAGCCAAGCTATAGTACCCATGAACATCCCATGGCATACCTTCATCTCTACACATGAACCATAAAGACGTGAGACGATGTCACAGGTCTGACCTATTGTACCAGTAAATAGAGGGATTTTGGACACTACAAACAAAGGTGTTTAATTTTGGAATTCCATTTGTAGGGCATGATACATGTGGTCAGATTCCCCTTTCAAATACATCTCATTGGAACCATGCATGTGATTCATTGGGATTTCCCCAAGAATCCACTTTTATTTTCCAACTGGAAGTCCCTCGGGTTTAAGGTGCTACCGTTCTGAGTTGTCCTGAGGTGAGTACTTTTTCCCGCCAGGACAAGCACAATTTCTAGAGTCAGTAATTGTTTCTCTTACACCTAGGATCACACAAATGCACTAGGGGAGATGATACTTTGATATACTGAATCATAAGGGTAATAACAACTTTTTTCTTTTGCACCAAACATAGTAGACACTTGTTAATTTTAATCCAAAAGAAAGATTTGCTACACCACCAAATAATCTGTTTCAAAAATTTAACTATGGTCTTTGACATGCATTATGTAGAAAGATTCATTTATAGTTTTGATATTGGTCTTCGACTATCGATCTGCAAAAAATTCATTAACTCCTCAAGATACACGCTAAAAATAGAAGATTAGTGAAAATAAACACATGAAAGGAAGCTATAAATTGAAAATCTAAACCTAAAAATTTACTAGTCAGATGCATCATTTTCTCTATTAGATGCATCACGGGATTTTACTAGTCAGTTGTGACTCAGAAAATAACAGATGTGTAAGTATTTTTTAGATGTGTCATTTTTGGTATTAGATGCAGTCCAATAAGTCAATTGCATTGCTTTTGATATTAGATGCGGTCTAGTATTTTAATTGCATCGTTATATCAAGAAGCTACATCTCTAAATGTCAATTGTGTCATTTCATCAAACAAATGTGTCGTTCTATACGAAAACCTCCAAAAATTGAATAAAAGTCTACAGATACACGAAGATGGTGTCTTCACATCAGGTTCACCAAATGTAACATCTAGGAAATACAAATGAAAGGTTAAAAGAAAACACTCAATGCAAATAAACTTATAAATGCAATCAAAAGTCAAACAACAAAGAACAAAGGAAATAAACTAAAACATAAAACAATCTCACCAAAGATCGATGAAACTCCATGGATAACCTTTGTTGTCCTTCTCCATTTCATATTCTGTGGTGTACTTGCCCTCAAAATTTTAGTATTTGTGTGCAAGAATAGCCTAAGGATTGTGATAACAATGAAACATCGAAGATTGAAGATAATTGCTCCAAAATTCAGAAGATTTCGGGAGAGATTGAAATGATGTAAGATAGATCAATTTATAGAAAATTGATCATTTGAATGACAGATTAGGATCGAAAGATCAACGTACAGCTAAGATCAAAAGATTAGACATGCATTCTGATAACTGTTAGTAGTGACATGAGTGATAAAAACTAGAAATAGAAATAAAGATTAAATAATGATTTAATCTTTGAGTTTGGTATTCAAAAATAGAAGAATAGTCTTTGCATGACAAAGATAAAGATAGGATTAAAGCAACACTATGTTCAAATGCATGCACATGATTTAATTAATTAAATACATAAATTTAATTAATACGCATGTAGACACAAATGAGCTAGAACTAGTTGACTAAATGATATGATGAAGAGATTACTTGAGAAAGCAACTCAGACATTAAATCAAGAGTTAACTGAATGATTTAAATAGATCTCAAGTTGACTTAGAGTGAATACTTAGATAACTTACACAATTATCTAAATATAGAGGAATGTGTTAGAATATATTTTTATGAATTAAATGATTTATTTAATTATAGTTGAAATATGATAAAGATAAATTAAATAAGAATTTATTTAATTCAAGAAGGAGAATAAAGTTTAATTAGTGACATAATTAAATAAAGAATGTTTATTTAATTAATCAGGATATAATAAATATAAAGTGAATTAATTAAATAATTAAGATTATTTAGTTAATAGTTGAATAAATGTTAAAGTAAATTAACTAAATAAGTAAGTTTATTTAATTAATAGAAGAATTAAGGACTTTAGAGAATAATTAAATAATTGACATTATTTAATCATGACCATGGAAATATGAATTATGAAGAATAATGAAGTCATAGGCTTAGACCAGATTTCGGTGTCTAGAGATACAATTCACTCCTACCATAGATATCCATTATGGAATCATTGGTCACTAAGTATTCTAGAAATTGGCCAACTACATTTTCCTAACCAAGCAAAACATGAGCCGAGAAACCTAAAATGGGTTGAAGCTAGTTTGCAGCTCTAATTTGTAGAACATCTGTTAGAGATTTCAACACACTTTCTACCTGGTAGTAAAATTTCTTTTCTACCTTTCTTACATTCTCCTCCATTGAATTATCTTCATTTCTGTCACTACCAAATCTAGTACTTGGTCCCTAGATAGTCTTAATATTTTCCATAGAACCATATTGGTTTGATAAAGGAAAATGAGTCCCACTAGAATCGGTATTAAAAGTTGTTGTACTAGGTTGATTCTCATCATTAATTGTTCATGTGGTATTCTTACCACAAGGTGTACCAGGTGGGGGATCAAATTTAATTCCTATGATATACTCATTGTAAATCACTTCAAGATTTGTTACTAGATTATTGATTCTATAATTTGTTTCTTCTCTACAAATATGACCACCTATGCATCCACTTTGCTTACTTTGAGTTTCAAAGGAAAACCCAAGTGCAACACACCTAGAAATGTCACAATTTGTGCATACCCATGAATCCTAACATTGAATACTTTCATTATATGTGGTACTGTGTGATTGGTTTTCCTCCTCATTGTTGTTATTCATTCTTATTGCTTTAATGGAGGACATGCTTGGGCTTTTATTTTTTTGTCATACTCTCCCTACACTTAATACAAAAAATCCTATTGGCACTAGATGGCTCACAGTAGAGATCTCTACAAGTAGTTCTTATCCAATTCTCATAGTTCTTCACAGTATCAATATCAAGTAAATCAATCATGTCTACTTTACTGAGCTACATTCCACACCTCTGATCTAGGCATAGCAATTGTATCCTGATCACATCATATGAGGGTTCCATTGTTGTCATTAACTTCTCTACTAGAGATGCCACATGATCTCTCAAGAAAACTTTACAAGTGACATGCATGCAACTAGTGAGAAAACCACCACCCTGATTATGATTTCTACACTTACTTAATGAGCCTCCATATCATTAAAATATGGCTTTTGTTTTTGATTGAAGGATAATCGAGCCCCTCTAGTTCGTGGCCACACATACTCATCTAATGTTTTTTATTCTTTTTCTTCTCTGTGGGTTTTCAATCTGCTTTTACAACTACCATGAGTTTGGTCCTTCTAAAGAAAAAAATGGAAAGAAATCCACATTTTGAAGTCAAATTGAGCAATTTTCTGCTCAGGTAGGCTTTCACTAGACTCCAATCTTGATTTTCTTCCCTCATTTCAGTGAATAAAAGCTTGCATGGAGGCTTCTCCACTGTCAATATGAAGCAAAATTAGATTTCCTCTCCTTATGTTTATCCTTTTATATCAAATGCTATGTGGACTAAGATTTGGATGATGGTTGCCCCATTTTGTGGTGAAGGTAGTCCTCCATTAAGTGTAGAATTCATTACACCATTACTGTCTCCTTTGTGATTACTTTTCATTTACTTGTGGTTGACCTCTGTGACACCTAGGAGACCATTCCTTCTTTGATGACTGTTTATTATGCACCCCTATGATTTCTTGCTGCCCCACAAGTTTGTTACTTGTTCTTCACAATAGTTGTTTACCTTCAAATCATGTGCAACACATAACACTGTCTCCTCACTTTGATCCTAGTGGGAAGACACATGTCACCTATGTTGGTGACCTGAAAGCTCACCATGCTATGTGATGTGTGGTTCTCCAATAGGGTTAAGGTGAGAGGTACTTGATAGTACCTTGGATTATATTTTCTTGCTGCCACATATGCTTCATGATTGCTTCAGGCATGCCTTGGTTTCTCCTTCATTATTCAAGACATGCATAATTGAACTTGATGCATCTTTTGAATCTGATAATGAAAGTTAATCAACTGGTGTAATTCCACATTGATTTAATGCATTAATAACATGTACATATTTGATCAAGTTGCTCAATTTCCTCTTCCTCTCAAAACATTAGAGGGCAACATGTTGAGCTCTACCCTCATGGGAGCCACATTTACCCCACATGTTGTATTTAACTAAATCATAATAGTAACATGACTTGTCCTAACTCTGCACATGAAGCAAACAAGCTAGAAAAATAAATGCATATTTTGGATGTGTTTGATGAATTCATTATTTTCCAGGACATCCAAGGATTACATGCTTATTTAATGAATTTAGGAATCAATTTATACATGCATAGGTAAGTGTTTATGTAAGGTTTGAAAACTTTCATTTCTTAGAGCATTGCTCCAATATCATTTTAGTTTCCATATAGGAGCACTACAGAGCTAGGAAGGACACAAGTAGCTCAGGGCAGTAGCAGGATGAGATGACACCTTCAAATCTAGTCATTCTTAGGAAATGACTGGTCTCCACCCTTATATGCACATTTTATTTGTTTACTTATTCATGTATAAACTATTCTTTATTTTCATTGAATAAGTAAAGTTAGTCCCTTGGCTTGTGAGGGACATGTACACTTCATGATTATCAATAAAGATTACACTTGTAGCACAAATGGTTTTCTTTTCTCATTTGTTGTAATTGCAACATTGGAATAAAAATGTAATATGTTTCATTTGACAATATCTATCATGCATATTGATGACTTGACTTAGCAGACTATGGTTTATCTTTTAAATGTTTTAAAAAACAACACAAAAAGAATAAACACTAAATTACCTAATTTCAGCTGAAAGCTAAAAATCAAGTAGCAAGAACCTTTGACTGTGTTCACTTTGAAGACAATTTCAAGAATACTTATTATTCTATCTATCAATTTTTGCATAAAGAGTATGATATTAAGATGGACATTGCCTCCATGAATTTGGCAATTGAAATTTAGCAAAAATATTAGAACATGGTTTTGGATTATGCCACTTACATTGTTGAATATTTGCATGAGGACCTAGTAAAGTTGAAGGATGTCAATCATCTACTGTCTTGTAGGCATTATTCTTTATTGATGCATCTATTACTATGGAAATGTAGGAAGCTGATGAGGAATTATATAAAATTTAGAAGGTTTGATGACAATGATAATGAATTTCCAGTGCAAATGTGGATATATATTTGGGATTTGAATTGTCCACACTTTGATTATAACATGTTTTGTGATATTTTCAAGTTCTTGGTGCTCAAACAACTTAGTTTGAAACCTTTTCAAAGGATTTCACAAGGTTTCAAGGAGATGATAAGGCCACTAGAACATGAATGGGACACCAAGCACCAATTCAATTGGGGGAATAGGTATCTCCATACCAACTACATCACAATTAGGATATATGGAACCCTTGTGCCACCTCAAAAATTTCCCATTTATGTGTCATATAGACAAGCTTTTATGGAAGTAATGTGGAAAATGGATTCCATGGATAAAGAGTATTTAGAGGACCAAGGAAATCTTCTCTTGTGAATACCGATGTGGAGTTTGCATACTTCAATTGTACTTCAAAGGAGGGAATTGAGAAGTTTGGTTCAAACAATTATAGGTTGAACCAGGATGTTCATAGGTTCAGTGATCTTGAAGGGGTAATCTTGGCTCAAAGAAGAGCTTGGTCATTGGGAACAAGAACTCATCAATTCTATATTCAAGAAGATGTAATAAAGAATTTATCTACCGATGAGGAATTCAATGTGAGAAAGGATGCATGGAGAAATATATGTGCAATAGAAGACAAGATGATAAAGGAAAACCCTCTATATGGTAGCCCTTATTCAGAAGTGGAAGACAAGTTTTCAAAGGAAAAACTAATGTTGGGTGATTTAAATGATAGGAGTTTCTTTGAAAAGGTGAAGCAAGTTGAGATTGAGGCTAAGGTTGGTAAAGAAAATCATGATGCTCAGATAAGGAGTCACCTAGCTCAATATTTTGCTCCAAGCATCCATGTAAGATCAAGTAAGACTAGTGGATAGCCTGCCATAGCCCCATTAGTGGATTACCTAGAAAGTGAGCACATGGGAGAGGCTCAGCTCCCAAAGGAATCCGGTGAACATGACCTAGTTGATCTAGGTGGATACTTGTTTTCAAAAATTGAAGTGTTCCACATACTCCAGATTTCATCACCATGTTGAAGAGCTTGGAAAACATAACCCAATGCAACTTGAATGGGAAAAAAGAAGCTCGTACACTCAAGTTATGACTGGTAAAAGTTGGAGTCAAACTAGGTATAGGGGCTAGTCAGAAAGGTGAAAAGAATGATCATCTCATAATTCATCAAATTTGGCATCATGACGAAGAGCTTGTTTCCACGAGTCCAACATCGTTAGTTTCATCGAAAACAGAGCTCAGATGATGCAGTTATGCTAACTCAATGTTAAAAGGAAAAATGGTTGACCATACTGATGTTAGCATGGTGACATGAGAACACAATCAACACTGTATAGTGACATGGACAAGTCAGAACTTGACATGTGGCAGGGTGAGTCAACATGTCGTATCATCTAGCTAGTAGGTAACAACGAATCATCAACTACCATGTGGCATTTCGGGCCAACAATAACCTGACACGTGGCACTCTAGCTTGATGTTCTATTCTATTTTTAAATAAAATTAGTTGGGGTGGGGGTCGAACATGTGACCACCCAACCCCCAAGAAATCTACCAAGTCACTACACCACACATCTAACTTCATTCTTTATTGGGAACACTTTTATTTTAACACGGATAAAAGCCGTTATAGCTAAAAAGGGGGAGTTTGATGGATTTGACCGACTTTTTGATGGTGTTTTCTTCACAACAACAGCTCATACAAAATATGATATTATATCTCTCTTGAAAGGTAAATCTCTACCAGCAAGCCTTAGGAGATAACCCCAAGGTCTCTAATGTCAAGTCTTGACAATGCAAAAATAACCTAGTGATAATGTGAAAATGTTGGTAATCACAAGGGGCCTTACAAAAAAATTGTTGGAAGCTTCAAAACTCATCAAATCTTGCAATATGTTGATGCTATTAATCCTAAAACTAACCCATATTTTAAAAGAAACAACAAAAGATAAAGGGTTTAGAGAAATTTATAAAACTAAACCTAAGACCAATTGTGCGAAAAATAAAATATTCAAAGTGGACCAATCCTTCACAACTAATTCCTTCTTAACCCATATTGAACCTACAATCTCACAGAAACAGTGCAATATTCTAAGGAAACAAATATTTTCATATCATGGAGCATTCACACAAATCAACTTTATTTAATAATTGAAATGAATAAATACCCACAATTGAACTCTGCACACAATTTTTAGGCCTAGGCTAACTTTACACAACTTACAACTAGTAAGCTGCTAAGAGTATGGACCAAGGATTACTCAAACACTTAGAATATTAAACCATTAACAAAATTGCATTACATCTAAATCTAAAATATAACATGCAACCACAACTTCAAAGCAATTTCTCAAAAATATGGAAAACAAGAACCATGCAGAGTGAATAACACAGGAAAGAACACCAAAGGACAATGTCTTTACATATATTGAATCACCCAAATATGCAACAATTCATGTATCCACAATATTTAAGCACTTGCTCTTAGAAAATACTAACTCCTAGCTCAGTTCTCACTATTCCAACTATGCCTGACCCTTACAAATGAAGTTGGGGCCTCAATTTATAGAAAATAACATTAGGTCAGCCCAGAATTAGGGTTTGCAACATTAGGTCAGCCTAGAGATTTTTTTTAAAACAAAATAAAATTACATTAAATGTTTATAAACTGACTCCAGGTCAACTTGGACCCTTCTAGAAATATCCCTCTTTGATGACACAAAAACATAAGTCATCCTTTCTGGCAGTGAAGTCACATGATTGGCACAAGTTCCTAGGTGGCTACTAGATAGCTAATTTTTCCTTCTTTATTGGCTTCTAATTTGTTGGACAACTCTTTGACATTTTCTAATATTTCCACCATATGTGTTGGATCTGGAAATGGAATAAAATTAACTCTTGTCTTATGAGTTTTGTATTCTTCTAAATACTAGGGCATAACTTTATTCCATTCAACCTACAACTCATGATATTTATCCAGCTTTGAGATATAGATAGTTGCATCCTCCAGATTGTCTTTGGTGATAGGAACACTATCAAAAGGGGCATAAATTCGGTGCCACCATGACTATAATCTATTGATGTTCATGTTCTTTTGACCAAACTTCCTTCTTCCAGTCATTATTTCTAGAAAACTAATACAACTATCATATATCTCCTTCATTTTTCCCTAGAGCTTCATTATCTTCTTTAAGGCCTTAGAGAGGAGCTCATTTTCTATAATTCCAAAATTATATCCATTCCTCCACTTTACCAATTTCATCAGAGGAAAATATGTTCATATTGTCCAATTCATCCTTAGGAAACTGTAAGATATTCTTCAATTCTTCAATGGTTGATTCATCAACCTTATTGCAATCTGAAGAAAACTGGGAAGTTTCCTCTAGAAATTCAGTAGCCTTAGCATGGATATTGAAGATTTTCTCAATTGATTCATCTCCCATGCTATTGACATCATGTAATCACCCCTGAGTGTTATGAATAGAGGACTTCAATCTCTCAATTTCAAAAACTACTTCCTGTGGTAATATTCCTTTAGGAATAGAAGTATCACTACTAGTAGTTTGTAGAGGCCTCATTAGATGTCAAACATATTTGTATTCATCATTTAGTTGTTTCTGCAACTTATTCTTATCTCTGCATTGTTGAACTTATCTCCTATAGGAACAACTACATGAATGAATCTATTATTAAACTCATCTCTTGAAAAAATTGAAACTGTCCTAGCTCTTTTCCTCTACTTGGGTTGTCCCCATTGTTCAATAAATTTGTCCCAGCTAGCAGTTTCTTCTTGAACAATTATTGGCTTCTTACTAAGCCTTTTCTCCAACCATTTAGGGACAATAGGTTGTTATGTATCCAATTTTTTGGAAGGAACTTCTTGCTCATCCTTATCCTGATGTGGGTTGTTTGCAACCTCTTCCATGTTCTTCTCTGTCTCTGGTTGATCTTCCAATTCATCGACTACCACCTTTTCTAGGGATTTGGATGGTTTTTCTTGGACTACCTCAAACTCCATATTCTTACTTTCTACTCCAAAGGTTGATTGCTTCATCTCTTGCACAAATTTTCTCCATTCTCCACTCTTAGGAATAGAAATCTCCTCATCTTCAGATTCATTCCCTTTAGGATTATTTCATATGTTTCCCTCCTCGTGAACTACTTCCTCTAAAACTTGAACATTGTGAGGGGGAGAAGGAAGGGGAAAATTATTTCCTGTAACTATTTTCTTTTCTCCATCATCAATAGGTGTCTCTTCAATTTGTACTTCCTTTTATGTAGTCTTTGTCTAAATCATTGGGGATGTCTCATGTTTAGGAGAATTCCTTCTGGCATACACTTGTGGCTTTTCCCCAAAACTTTCCACATCAAGAACTTTCATTAAGGAAGGGGCATCAATAGAAGTACTATCTTACCTTGCCTTTGCTGCCTTTTTTCCTTCTATAACTCATTTCCTCCTCCTTTCTAGTTGTGAGATCTCACTTTCTTCAGTTGTAGTATTGACCTTGGGAGCCTTCTTTGTTTTTGGTGATGGTTTCTGACCCTGCTTAGCCTATGTCTATCTCTGAGTTTTTCTATTTATTGACATGGTTCTATCTTATTCATGTCCTTCTTCCTCATAAGGCTCAAAAGTATCATCCTTTTCATCTTTTTCCTCTTCCTCAGATTGGGATTCTAAATCCCCCATCAATACATATGTGAATTTGGTGCCATCAGCTTCCAGTTCCAACAACTTATGTTTTACCCATAGCCTAGAGTATTTCTTTACTGTTTCAATAACTTGATCCAAGTCTGTTATCTCCTCCTCTGACCAGTTAATTGGAGGCAAGGTCTTATTCCTATAGGGCTCAAAATCATGGTGTTGGAGTAAATCTGCATCATCATCCTACACTTGATCACACACCTCTACAACTTTGTACAATTTGATTAAATTCAGGGGAAGCCTAGAGAATCTTCTCCTTATAATTTCAAATTCATCTTGGCAATTGGACCAATAGTCCTCAATGTGGTCCTTATGCCTAAATTCTCTTTTAGCTTGTTTTTGGGTTTTTCCATAATGATCAAACTTATTTCTGTAAGTGTGAGAGTATAACTCAAACTGTGCCATCTCTTTTTGAGAATGTTGAGCACTCTGAATACAAGGGCATGCCTCTAAAGTTCCACTTCTCAATGGGAATTATGCTCCCAACCCTTTCTTATGCAACTCCTATTGTAAAATCTCCTCAAACCCTATAATTTTCCTTGTCAATTCTAGCATTAGGAGCTTATTAGCTGGATACCTCATTTCTGAGTGGAAAAGAAAGAGATCCTTGTAACCAGATGTATGTGAATCTTTGAAACTAAATAAACCATTGAACACATTGTTTGATCAGGTCCATAGCATTAGAAGAAACCATGATATGGAGAGCATCCTATAACATCCTAGGAATGTACATGAAAAATGCATCATTTTCTCTCCTGTAATTGGTTGTTTTATGTTGCAATTGTGGGTATATGTCTCATATCTTGTCCTTCCCTACATTCCCTTTGCAAGTGAGACCTTTATATTTGGTCTTGCTTGCTAACATGTAGACAAGATAAGAATTCATTGTAAATCTATTGGTCTCTTGCACACTTCTTAACTTGGCATCGAAGTTGTTGCTTATGATTCTAGCCCAATGATAATGTTTTCCAGCCATAATTTGTGTGATGGGATAGAACATCCAATTTTGGAAAAGGTGAACCTCTTCTACTCCCATTACTCTACCTAGGAGAGTTATGACATCATGATACTCCATCTTAAAATCACTCCTATACAATTGTTTACGTAGCTTAGAATAGTGTGGTTTGGGTTTCAATATCTAGGAGTTCTTCATGATCTCCAAAGCTCTTTTGGGATCTTCATCATAAAACTTTATTGGTTCCCCAACATTAATCTCCTCAATAAGCTTGTGATGTGAAGCAATATTGAACACCTTTGCAATGGATTCTTCAATAAGATTTGTAATGACTCTTCCATGTGGTCCAATTACAATCCTTGTTCTAGAGTCATAATATCTTGCACATTCTAGAACCAGCTCTGGGAAAAGTTGTGTTGGAGGGAACCCTGCTACTTGGGGCAAACTAGCATGAGTAATGATCTAGACCAATTGACTTGGTGCATTTCCATACATGATTTGTTGAAAATCACCGTAGTCCACATGCCTCATGTTTGTGTTCACAATCTTAGACAAGGCAGAAGCAATCTTAGACTCTGGCCATATGCCCTTGAAATCATACTTCATCCTTTATGCTCTTCTTCTCACCTCCACTTGTACTAAAGCAATCTTTGATTCAGATATCTTGTCTAGGCTCAATTCTGCATGCATTTGTTAGAAAAGCAATAATCACCCAAATGCAAATAATAACACATTATGGCATTTATTCAATAAGATTTTTCAGTAGATGCAAAATGATTTCACTAGGTGCAAAATGAACCCCAGATTGTAATGCAATGAGATCTCATTATTAAATTATGCAAATATGTGAAAATAAATCTCATTCAAATTGATCAATACTTAGCCATAAATATCATGCAAACCCATGTGCAAACTCATTTATCATTAACATTTGAAAATTTGAAACTAAAGGAGAAAGGTTAGAAAATCCAAGGGAGCTCAGATTCCGTAGCTAGACTCCCTCTTGGGTAATCTGAGCAAGATCAAATTCCCTAAACTTTGCATACTGGGCACCTTTTGACTTGGAATCATGAAGTGAGATGGAGTTTTTAAAACATAATCAAGTGTATTCAAGCATTAATCACTTTAGAATCACATTCCAATATTCTAGGCTGAGGCTTGATTCATTTCCCTTGTCAAAAAGTTGAAGATTCATGAGGCTCAAGTATTTCTAGGTGACTTATATTCTCTAAAAGAAAAATTAGCCAAAGAATTAGTTAAGCATTTAAGAACTCTATCATTTTGGACTTCAGAATTTTTGGGTGGGGACCGGATTTTGAAAATCCGAGGGGGCTCAAATTTTTTGAGTGGATTAAGGCTCAAAAAATCCAAGCTACCTTAGAATTTATGAGCATTTCGCTCAGATGCACAATTTTGCTAAGTGTTTGGTTTGTTTAGTGTTGAAATCATTCACTCACTTGAATTTGAGTAGACGGAAATTCTTGATGATTTAGATCCAAAACCTTATACAATGATCACTTGACCCATTCACCAAATGCATGACTTGAAACTAGGGTTTAGGAAAATTTAGGGTTTTAAGCTAACTTAGAGACAGGGTGATACTCAAAAATCCTGACATTAATCATGTAAATGTAATGTAGAGGAGAGATCTTAAAGATATTCAATCACACCAAATCACCCTCATCTACCTTAGAGACATTCAATAATGAACCCTTATGGAGTACACCTTTAAAGAATTTAGAAACCCCCAATGGTGGAGCAAGAAATGAGAAAAAGTAAATCCCTAATTTGATGATCGAACACCCACTTGCAAGAAATCAACAAGCAAGCACAAGATTTATCGAAATCATTAAAAAGAAACTAGAAAACCAACCTTGGAATGCTGCATAGGAAGAAATGGATATACGATGGAGACCTACGACAAAGACCTTCAATAATACTAGAGTGATCAAATGGAGAGCACAACCCCCACCTCTTAGTTTAAACAAATGGAGAATGAAGCAAGCTCTCAAGTTTCAACTCCTCACTAAGCAGAATGACAAAAATGAATAGCATATTTCAAATATATTCCAATTTCGTGTCATAAATGATTGTCATTAATGCATGAAAAGACACTTCAAAAATATCAAAAAAGCGCGGGAGGCTCAGACTCAAAAAATCCGAGGGAGCTTAGATTTTCTAGCCGGAATGAGGCTCAGGTAATTTGAGCTACCTTGGATTTCCTTAATTTTCTGCATACTTAGCCAAATTTTCCCCTCATTTGGAATTTTGGATTGGAATCATCTTTCAATAAGAAAGTACACAATCATGAGGTTGTAGTAAGACACCTTAATTGCATATATCATTGAGTACTTGGGTGAAACAAGACCAAGACCGAGAGACCTATCCCTTAAGGGGAAAATTTTAGGACCCTAAGGCAAACAAGTAAAAGAGGGTCCCTGCCTCTGGCGGGGTGTGTGTGTGAAAATTGCACAACAAATGGTGACTCCTACTGGGCAAACGCTCTAGAGCATTTTGATGACAAACTAGAATCAAGAACCCAGAATCTCTGGTTTCAATCCTCATATCGGGTCAACCATAAACAAAGTTCTAGTCAATGGACAAGCAGGTCCTTCTTGTGCCAAAGTCCAAGTGTGTGCAAGTGTGTTCATTTCCCTCCCTCGACTGCTGCAGGGTAACCTAGGTAACCTAGGTCAGTCTAATCAAGCTACTTAAAGATTCTAACTCCAAAAGTAGCCTGGATAGAGCCTCGCTTCTAGTCAGGCATCTATAGCCTCGACGAGGTTATCATTGTGGCTCTCCCGAACATAGCTCTACTGCTAGCTAGGTGTCCATAGCCCTGGTAGAGATATTCAGATACTCCTAATAAGGTGAATATTCACTATTGATTTTCAATATTTTCTTTATTTTCCTTATGATATTCTTTAAGATCATTTAAACTTTCCTTTTCACCTTGTAAGCAATGAAGCTCACACTCAGGGCTAAGAACCACAATGGCGTTGAAGCATAAATAGGATTTTTCACTTAACTAGACTTCACAAGGAACCTTCAAAAAATGTATATGTAAGTGTAAGACACAAGAACATTCCAGAACTAACCTAATCTAGTGACTCATCCACTTCAAGCACTTAGCACATGTGACACCAAGTGAAGGATTTTCACCAACTTATTCTGGAAGGATGATTAGAGTTTGTAAAAGAAATACCTAAAATAGTCCCAGATAATATAATGATTTTTGTGCGAATACAACACTTCCTAAAATGGAATAGGGAACCCAAGACCCAAAAGACAAAACAAAAAAAAACCAAAAACCAAACCTAAAGCAAACCTACACTAAGAAAAAGAAAAAGAAAAAAACCAAAGTAGAAAAGAAAACAAAGCAAAGAGAAAACCAAAAGAAAACAACCCCTAAACTAACTATGTACAAGGAAGAGTTGTAAATAGCTCAAGCTAGGAAATAATGCTTCAAATACTACCCATTGATAGGAAATGGGACATCCTCTCCTATGAGATTCTTCAAATGAAAAGCATTATCTCCAAATATCTCAAAGATCTAGAAGGGGCCAAGCCAAATCTTGTCAAATTTTCAATGCTCTCCCCTTTTGTCATGTGATTTATCCCAATATAAGACAAAATCATAGATTCTAAATGCTTTCACCTTGGACTTTCTATCAAACCATCTCTTAATGATGCCTTGGTGCTTAGAAAAGTTCTCTAACACCTCATCTCTCTTCTCTTCAAGTTGCAAAAGCTAAACCAAATGAGCCTCTCATCTATCCCCTTCATCATAATAATCATTGATGAAATGCAGGGTGGGGATTTTCAGCTAGATTGGGAATACTGGTTCAACAAAGTGGTAAGGAGAGGTCCCTAGAGAGGCTTTGTGCCTAGTATGATCAGCCCAGAGATCAAATCTAAGTTGAGCATGCCAATCTTTGGGATTTATCTCTAAGAGCTTATGGATGACAATTAAAATATTTTTGTTTGTGGACTTAGCCAAACCATTTCCTTTTGGGTAATAGTTGGAAGCAAACTTAATGATGATACCATGATCAAATCTAGAAAACTTTAATGAAGAAAATGCAGGACCATTATCATAGACTAAAGCATTTGGACAACCAAAATGATCGATAATACTAGATTCTAGAAAGTTAATCACTACCTCAGAAGTACATTGCTTACAAGAAAGAGCTCCAGTCCACCTAGTAAAATAATCAGTTACATTAAGAATGTACCTATGACCTGCAAAGGAAGGTGGGTTAATTGGACCAATAAAGTCCAACCCCCACTGTATGAATGGTTTTACCTCAATTACTGGTTGAAGTGGAAGTGTTGAGTGCTTCTCCTTGGTAGCTACAGTTTGACATACATGGTAGGTTCTCACGTGGTTGTGTGCATCCTTAAACAAAGTGGGCTTATAATATCTTGCCCTCAAGATCTGATTTGCAGTAGTTGATCCAAAACCATGGCCTGTGTCATACTTGTCATGGAATTTTGTCATCACCTGTGCAACCTCTTCTTTTCTAAGAAAACAAAGGTAAATTCCTTCATGATTCTTCTTATATAGGATATCTCCTTTTAACATATAGCTATCACTCTTCAAATGCAAAAATCTCTGTTGTACAATGTTGAGATGGTCAGGACACTTTTGATTCAACAAATAATAGATAATGTCAGCATACCATTCATCTGGAGAGACATCTTGAAGGTGGTATTGTTGGGCTTTGAGATCAGGACCAATTTCAGCCATAGTCTTAGTCAATCCTTGTCCCCTCACAAGATTCATGGGTTGTATTTTGATGTCATACTCTTGTAACATTGTAAGCCATTTAACCCTTTGTTCTCCTAGTTCATTCTACATCAGCAAAAGCTTGACTGTGGGATCAGGTACTATCGTGAAGACCTTGTTTCTGAGGATGTAATGTCAAAATTTCTTCACACCTCTTACCAAACCATAAGCTTATTTTTCTACATTGGGGTACCTCAGTTTTGCATCCTTTAATGGAGCACTCATAAAAGCTATAGGATTCTTACTTCCTTGGTCATATTTCTAAGTTAATATACAAGCACAAGAATGATCAGATGCAAATGATTATATGTAGAAAGGCTTGGAATAATTTGGGCTCACCAATACTAGTGCATCAACTATTGCCCTATTGATCTTTGCAAAATCCTCCTTTGCTTCAACACTCCATTCAAGCTTCACATCTTGTTTCAACATAGCATTCAAAGGTTTAACTATCTCAGCAAATCTAGTAATAAATTTCTTGAAAAAATTAATTTTCCCAAAGAAGGATTTCATCTCCTTTTTATTAGCTGGAGGTTGGGTTTTCAATATAGCTTCTACTCATTTTGGATCTATAGAAATATCCTCTTCTAAGATAACATGTCCGAGCAACTTCCCTTTAGTGACCCCAAAGATGCACTTCTTAGGATTAAGTGAAATGTCAAATTCTCTGCACCTTTGGAATACTTTGCACAAATGTGAAATATGATCACCTCATTTCTTGGAGAAAACTATTAAATCATCCATATAGATAATAACACACTTATCGATAATATCTTTGAAGGCAATTTCCATGGCCTTCTAAAAGGTTGCTCCTGCATTGACTAATCCAACGGGAATTCGTCTATATGCAAAGGTACCCCACTTTGTGGTGAAGGAAGTTTTGTGTCTATCCCCATATTGTACCATAACCTGATTATACCCTAAGTATCCATCCAGAAAAGAAATCATCTGGGATCCATTCACAATTTTTAACACTTCATCCAATGATGGGACATGGTAGTTGTCCTTTTCTAAGGCCTGGTTCAGGTTTCTGAAATCAACACAAAGCCTGATTTCTCTATTTTTCTTCCTTATTAGAACCAATTAGCAACCCAAGTAGAGTTTCTGACTGGAAATATGATGCAATCAAATAATAACTTTTGTACTTATTTTTGGATAATTGGTTCTAATAGGGCATTAGTTGGTCTCTTCCTTTGCCTAAATGGCTTGGCACCCGGCTTGAGAGGAATAATGTGTGTAATAATTGAAGTATCATACATTTTTAGATCTTCATAACTCCAGGCTATAACATCTTGATATGTATGAAGTGAATCTATTATTCCCTTCTTTTCTTCTAGATTGCACACCTTTCCAATGAAAACATTCTTAATATCATCTAGAGTTTCCATATTATAAGTATCACACTGGCTGCTAAGGGAATCCTTCTTAGTTTGTTGTTTCTGATCTTTTATCCTATCCAAATCAAAGATCCTCTCCAACTGTACTATTCCTCTTGGGATGGTGTTTGTTTTCAGGTTAATAACTCTTTCCAAGTCCATTTCTACTTCTTGAGGCTCCACCTCATCAATTATCTGAGAAGTGAACACATTAGAGCTTGTAATGAAATCAAGAATATGCTCGTCATCTTCAAACACATGAAAATTGGTTACATTATCAGGCACTGAGGGAACTAGAGTAAGCTCCACACTGAACTTCTTCAATCTAGAGAGTGATAAGGGCTACAAAGTGCCTGTTGCTTGAGCTAGGGAATCTGTAGTTTGATTCTTGCTATGAGGTATCAATTGAATGTTAAAAGCATCAAACCCATCAATGAGATCCCAAACTCTATGTCTGTAATTAGTCATCCTTATGTCATGAAATGAATACTACTTTCTAACTTTCCTAACTACTAGCTCAAAATCTCCAAAAACTTGCAGAATTTTAACTTTGTTTCTTAATACCATTAGAAATCCATGAATTAAGGCCTCGTATTTAGCTACATTATTAGTACAATAGAACTGAAGTCTATGAGTAGCATAAAAGGTTTTACCTGTAGGACTGATCTGCTCAAACCTAGCTCCAACAACTTGCTTAGACTTGGATCCATCAAACCTGAGTGTCCAACAACTAGTAGCTCTTGGTCCTTTCACTCTATCCTCATTAGCTTTGCTACTGCTCAGAGGTTCCTCCAGAGGCATTGGGATTTTACCTTTTTGGTCATCTTGGATATTTTACATAGTTATCCTGATAGTTGGAGATGGATTAATGCAATTTTGTATTTTCTCTACTATAGTTTCACATAGACAACATTCTAATTCTAAGTGTGAGGAATTGTCGACCCTACACCAGTTTAGAAGAAGTAATTCTTCAAAATTCATGTCTCTACCTAGTTGGATTTGGTCTTCTATGAACTTTTGAATAAACTATTGAAAGTTATCCAATAGGCTGAGCTGGCCATCTTCTTGATCATTACCCTCCTCTATTGATTCTACCAATGCTCCAATGCTACTTGGTTCAGAGGTAAGCTAGTTGGGTATTCTCTACACCATGAAGATTTCATCTATACTTGGTTCTGGAGGAGGGGATGCCAATACATAATTCCCTAAACTAACCTATAGTACTATTATCTTGTTTGAAGTATTCTAATATTTAGTGATCACATACTTCATTCTTGGTTCCCTCTCAATCCTGATCTAGTTTGGTACTCCTTTCCAGGGAAGCCACATGTGAGAATAACTAGTGGACACATATCCATTTAATGCCTTAGTGAAATCCCTGCCTAGGATTAGACCATATGTATCAGGAATATCTACCACTTGAATGTTGATAATTTTTTGAATCCTAGGGTCTGATGCAATTTGCATGGGAATCATATTTAGCTCTCCTACCACATTCACCTTTGTCTTATCCAACTAAGTGACCTTTTGTTGAGAAGCTACAGGAGTTATACCTAGGGATCTACATACAACAAAAGGCATGACATTTGTGGAGGCTCTTGAGTCTAAAAGGCAGTTATGTAAGTTCTTCCCAAAGAGACGAACAAAAATTAGAAAAGGAGTTTTAGTCTTTCCTTGAAACAAACTCATGAGAGTATCAGCTTGTGCAACCTAACCCCTATCCTTTTCTTTTCCTTTATCCTTAGATCTCCCTTGACCTTGATCTTTTGGTGTTTGTGAGCTAGGAATCTTCCCAACTTCTTCATTGACTATCCTATCTTGAGGGACCACATGGGTTTTAAAAATTCCTAAGACTGTATTTCTAATAGTAGGAACCCTTAAAATTTCAAAAGTAGAAAGACTTACATTCAATTTCTTGAGTACCTTAGCTACATATTTGCCTAATTGTTTTGTACTCATATCAACATGAGTGTCCTTGGGATAATCTATTAGCTTCTCCTTGCCTTCATCAGTTTTCTTTCCCTTAGAGGAATCAGACTGTCCTTTTCAAAAATACTATGTTGGCACATGAGGATAGGGTGGATTGTTACTGGCATGTGGGTCAAGTGGTGTAGTGAAGTTATTTGGAGGAACTGATGTAGTGAATGGACCTCTAGCTTGCCTACTCCTCAAATCATACTTTCTGGTGTGTTTTTGGAACATTTGGACCTCTTCAATGCCAGTTTCTTCCTCATCTAAATGATCATTATAATTTTCAGTACCTTCATCGAACAATTATGAAATCTCATCTTCATTGTATACTTGTTCTACCTTGTCATCTGGTTCACTTGATTCTTGCTTTGGTCCATTCTCTTCACTTCGTGGGAAAGGAGCATGATTCAATACCAACACCAAATAATCATAAGGGTGAGATGGTACCAATTCCTAGTTGCTGGAATTATTTTCAACCTCATACTGAAAGATGGATGCAGCAATCTAAAACTCGAGGCATTCTAGCTCAAAATGTTGATTTGTCTTGTGGAGTCTGCACCATCATGAAAAAGCTTCCTTAGCTAAATACACACCACTTGAAGATTTTTCTTGATTAGCTAGTTGTTCTAATGGGGTGGGAACATGTAATCAAGGGAAAATCTGAAAATTATTATTAAGTGGGGTTAGCACAATAACATTAAAATTCCAATGAAGTAACAAAGTACAAAGGAAGTGATGTGAAGACAAAAGGGATGAAGTTACCCTAAGTCTCCACCTTCCATGATTAACCTTTGTTACACCTCCTAGCTTGCAGATAAATAAAAATGCCCTCAGATTTATGTGAGCAACTATGACAAAATGACTAAGCCCTATGCAAGTGTTGAAGGATTTGCAGAAAATAAAATGACCCTACAATGGACTAAAATGCCTATGACTGTAATGACTATGACTGTAAGACTAGTAGCATAAATTGAAACCTAAACATGAAAGACTAAGAGTGCAAGAAGTCAAGGGAGCTGAGAGAGGCAAATGAGAACAAAATTGCCCTTTTATAAAAACTGCAATTTTGAATGTGTGGCCAGGATGAAAAGATGACAAGAACCCTAAGATCAATGCTTAAGATTGAATGTTGCTGGGTGCATTAGGGTTAGGTCAAAATTAGGGCAAATGATAAGGATGAAGGGTGGAGATTGAATTATAACATAATTCAATCAATGGTCGAAATTAAATGAGAAGTCAAAAGTCAAGAATTAAATTGGAAGATAAGGCTGGCACGGACAAAGAGGTGGCTGGAGAAGTTAAATAATAAAATTTATTTACTCTAGCTGACCAGTAAATAATTAAATAATCAAGATATTATTTAATTATGGAGGAATGTGACAAAAGGAATTATTTTGAATTTAAATAATGATTTTAATTCAAAATTCAAGAGAATTGGCTAAATTAAATAAATCAAATTTATTTAATTTTAGTAAGAGAAACAGCTAATGAATAATTAAATAATTAAATTAAAATTATTTAATTATAGTGGAAAGTGGACAATTAAATAAATCAAATTTATTTAATTTTTAGAAGAGGGGGACTTAATTAGTGACGTAATTAAATAAATAAAATTTATTTAATTAATCAAGAAGACATAAAATGACAAAGGGAAATTAAATAAATTATGAAATTTATTTAATCAAAGGAAGACTTAGATGACAGAGGGAAATTAAATAAATTATGAAATTTATTTAATCAAAGGAAGATTTAGATAATTAATGACGTATTAGATAAATAAATAATATTTATTTATTTAATAATCAAGGAGGAACAAATGACATGAATTAATTAAATAATTATGAATTATTTAATCAATAGTCGAATGTGGACCAAGGACATAATTAGATAACTTAATTATGCTAGGACGAAGGTGGTAAAAAAATGAAGCTTGCAGGCCTAGGTCATTTTTAGGTGTCTACATTTTGCCCCTCTTTGTCATAATGTCGCTTGTCGTATTGTGACAAAGAAAATACGTCAAAAATATGCCCCAGCGAAGGTACGGAGTATTCCTGCCCCCTCGGGAAATTTTCAAATTGTGGGTCGGCGCCAGAAAAATTTGCAAAAGGTCCCGATAAATCAATTTGATGGCTAGAAAAACAACGGCACAGTCGGTTTCAGATTCTGACATGTTTAAAGCAACTTACGGGGAGGTCAAAGGTGCGGAAATGAGCCTCCAGTATTAACTGCAGTTGAAAAATGTCACTTTCACCCTATAAATAGATGGTCAAAGGGGTAAAAGTCAATTCACTTTCACTATTCACCTTGTAAATCTTGAGAGCTCAGAGCAAAAGGCACAGCAGCGACGATGGTGATTCTAGTGACAGAGCACCGCGGAGAGATCGTGAGGACCTCTCGTGATGGCCGAGGGCTCCGGTGGCCCGCGGTATGTACCCCAAACTTGCTTTGGCTATTTCGATGACGTGGTTTTTATGTTTCTAGGATAGTGATCCATCGCGCCATGACGCGATATGCTCGCTAAGCCGCAACTCCACTGCTTCGCCGCGATTTGATGCGCTTCACTAACCCATTCAACCAAACAACCAAGGCCAAGCGGGTTTATACCGTGATTCGAGTATTTGGTGCATTTCCAGTAAAGACCGGACCGTCATTTGACTCTAAATGCCGCGAATCGCGAAAATTTGCGACGCGAACTCAATCGCTTAAATGTCGCTATAAATGAAATACCACAGATTCGGGCATTGTGGCGACAAAAAGAACGCGCCTAAATTAAGGGCGCAGGAAAGATCCAGCGACGCAGTTGACTTAGTGCAACGCATTTGATTTTTCGAACGACGCAGTTGTGTTTTTGAGACGCAACTGCAATTTTGCGACGCATTTGCCCTTTTTTTTTTTTTTTGACTTTAACTTGTTTTGATGTTTTCATGCCCTAAGTTATTTTCTATGATGGTCACAGTTGTCCAAAAGGTGCTAATGCAGTGTTCGTCCTTTTGCAGAGGCATCTTGCCCCTATTTACACGAGGGAGAGCAGACCGAGGACCTTTCGGTTTGGCGATCAGCTAGGCCCGCGAGAGCGGCGACGACTGATGAGACTCGGCTTATTCCACGCTGCATTCATGCCCGCCATTCGGGCGAACAGGGGTTTGCTGACGGCGCTATGCGAGAGATGGCATTCAGAGACCTGTTCCTTTCACCTGCCGACAGGTGAGGCTACGATTACTTTGGAGGACGTCTACCGTATTCTCCGGATTCTGATTCGAGGGGAGCGGATCGTGTACGATCCCCGTCATGGCGAGCAGACCTTTCGGGCGTACTACCAGGATCAGGGTGCCGGACTTGGCATTGAGGGTTACGAGATCCATTGGGATTTCCTGGCGGAGCATTACAGTCGCTTTGATGCATTCTTGGTGACTCTGATTGGTGGCATCTTGGTTCCAGACCGACGAGGACACGGATTTCCGATTGGCTGGGGGGATGTCATGGTCGGCATGCGACGAGAGAGGACAGTTTATGCATGGGGTCCTTGTTTGCTGGGGATACTTTATCATCAGCTGCATGACGTTGTGTACAGGAGAGGAGAGAGTATCTCCTGTGGGACCACATTGATGATGATCTGGGCATGGGAGCATATTGCCATATTCCGCCCTCCTATCGACAGACCACAGCTGGCCGAGGGGATGCCTTATTCGTACTACTATGCCGGCGCATTACAGCAGACTCATATAGGTGAGACAGGGTGGTGGCGACATCGGATTGACACCATGGTGACTTTCATCTGGAGACCCTACAGGGATTGTGAGGCATGGGATGATGAGGATGATCATCTCAGTTTTTGCAGGCAGTATCGATACCTCATTGGCCGGACAGTACAGACATCGCTGATTATTGAGATGTATCTGCCACAGCGTGTACTGAGACAGTTCGGGGAGCAGCAGGATGTACCGATGGGGACAGCAGAGTATGCCCGATCGTCGAGAGAGTATGCATGGGGGTCGGTCATCCCAGTGGCCTTTGCGACGCAGCAGATTGACAGGCTAGTAGCCCAGGCTTGGGGTTGGAGAGGTGGAGCGGCAGAT
>VDFB02069767.1:0-12583 GCA_007258455.2 Sequoia sempervirens | reverse complement strand
TTTTGGTCAAAAATAAAGTTCTCTATTCTTCCAATGTGCAAAAATAATAGATTATCAAATAAAAATTTAAAAAATATCTATGCACTAGATATTGATCTTCTTGATCCAAAAAAAATTGAATTTCGATACATACAAAAAAAGCTTATTCTTTAGCTAGTAAATTATGTCTAAATTATAACTAGTTTGACTTTGAAACTTAATTAAGAATAAAATATTCAATGAAATGCTATGAAACCAATTCCATGCACTAGATATTGTAGTTACAAATCTAAATTTGAAAAAATAAGAGTTTTCTCATTCATAGAAAAAAAATTTGTTAGCCAGTAATGTCACTCTTTAAAAATTGTGTTTACTATTAAAAAATAGTTTTCAAAGGAGATGGAAACCTCCTTTAGCACCAGAAATTTTATCCTCCTATTTTGGATTTCTAGGGATCTTTACATCATCTTTTCTTCCAACTTTACCAAATGCTCTAGTAATGTTATCAATATGGACAACCATCTTGTAAGCCTCTCTCATTGTCTAAGGATTCTTATTAAGTAATCGGTAGCTCATCTTTGCATCAAAGGAATTGCAGTAGTTTACCAAGCACACATTATCATTCAATTGTAAATGGGGAGACAATCTTTTCCTAGCCTTCTAGAACCTCATATTAAAATCATCCACAAAATCATTGGAACCTTTAGCAATGTTATTAAATTTATTCAAAAAATACCTTGTATAAATCTTATCACCATATTGCTCTCTAAATAGCCTTTTAAATTCCCCCCATGAGCCAATACTTTTAGCAGGAAAACTTCTTTACAATTCTCGAGAATCTTCGATGAGTGACTGCATAAACAAATTCATCATTACATCCTCTACTTCTACCTCAAAATCGTCCATGACATTAGCAAAAGCTTTGAGGTGGTCTTCACCACTCAAGGAATTGTTTCTAGAGAATTCAACAAAAGTAGCTATGAAATCTTTAGGAAATGGATTAGGGTATCCAAGTATTCTAGTAAAACAAAACTACTGATACCTCTCTACTTGTAGTGGTCTTCTAGTACTTCTATTGCTATGAGAATTTCTAGGCTCATCATCCTTTCGGTTGTCAGATTGATTTCTATCCTTACCTTTTTCATCTCCATCATTACTAACTCCTTTCTTTTTTCCTTCATCATCTTCAAAATAAGAATTCTTATTCTTGTCATTTCCTCCACCTCCACCACCTCCACTAGTAGCATGTGTCCTTCAGACTTCTTCTTTTGGGATTCATTATCATTATGTCCAGATCTTGAAGCCTCTATAGTTGGTGTGGATATCTTAAGAAAAATAATCTTTCTAGCTATTTATTCAACTCTTCTTGCAGTTTGTCATTTTCCAACTGCAATTTTAGGATCTTAGGGTTTGGGGGTGCAATAGATGGGGTAGGACCAATCTTAATATTTCTGGTGGCAGTTTTAATAGATGAAGTATTGGTACTTGTGTTGGTGTTGGTATTAAAAGTATTGAATGTATTCTTCTTTCTTTGGTCAATGGGTTTCTTCCCATGATCTATAAATTGTGATTTCCTAGCAGTAGTAGAAGGATCTGGGGCTTTGGAGGTTGCAATAGATGTAGTATAGGTGCTTGCAACAAACGTTCATGTTTGAATGATCACCTTGGGTGGATTAGGGATTATTTTAGCAAAAAATCTAGCAAGATTTTCCTGAAAGGTCTTTCACTTTACTTCTTCTCTCATATTTTCTATATTTCCCTCTAAGAATCTCTTTCTTGCATCTTAGCCTTAATTATCTCTTCCTTTTCTCTTAACTCCTTTGCTTGTTTCTCTTTCAACTCCCTGATCCTATTTTCTTCTTCTTCCCTAAGCCTATGCTCCTCCTCCTCTAAGGCTTGCATATCTCTGTCTATGTCTTCTTCATGTTCTAAGACATCCCCAACCTCACTTTCTATATGAGTATAGTAGGTTTGATTATTTAGCTCTTCCTTAAGGGAAACATGAAATTCTATAATGGGAGACACCTGTTGGCTTAAAATTTCCATCATTAAAGATAGATCCAACTCTAGGGGTTAAAGGTTCTGAGAGCTTATTTTTATCCCAGAATTCCCATCTATCCTCCTCTCTTGAGAGGTTAAATTCATTATCAAATACTTTCTTGATGGGAAAACTCCCTTGATCTACATTAGGCACTTCAACTTCATGTGCTTCTCCCTAGATATTTGCAATATTTACCTCATTATTAAAAGTAGGAGATGCATCAACAATCTAATACTCAACAAACTTACTTGATTCAATGCATTTATTAATCCAAGTGGGTTGCTTATTCTTTACAGGCTCAAACTCTAGATTTTTCTCAAGATGCTTCTTTATGTATCTTCTAGTCTTCTTCATGGTGTCAAATATGTAAAAAGTCTTCTCCTCACATTCTCTTTGAGAGTTTATCTTTACACTAGCATAAGAGTTTTGAAATTCACCACCCAGAATGCTGGGAAATAGAAATTGATTATACTTTGACTTGGTACGTAAAATTTTAGAAGACTCTAAACATAGCCTAATACAAGGTGACATATTGACCAAGACTTGATGCATAAGACTGGACATGCCTTATGTGATAAATTTTTGAACCAATTATCCTTCAAATAGAATAGAATAATATAATACTTGATTTTGACTATACCAAATCTGAAATAGAGACTTTGGACTTAGAAAATCCCTAGTAGAGTACCTAATCTATTGGTTGTTTTTTAAGAACGAAGTTGATCTTTAGAATTTCCTATGGACTTTTCCATTTCTAATATTTAGCAATCTAAAGGGATTGGCCAACGAACAAGTGAAAGCTCATTTGAGGCATCACAATTTGGAGTTGGGCATTGAGTGATAAAATATTAGACTCTTTAGATTGAGTATTGAGAATTGTCTAGATTCCATAAGTCTAGTGGTTTGGTGGTTAGCATATCAGATGTATTCTCTCTCCCGCACTTCAAGCATATTTGGATGATCATAAATCTGATGATGTCAAAAATATATGTAATATCTTTAGGGATAATAATATTATTTAAATCCATTTCCTATGGGATTTTCCATTTCTAATATTTAGCATAGATCTTTGTGCCAAGATTGAGCTCTCTGAAACTAGGGAGGGTGATCCCACAATGCATATTTAAAAACTTATGCAACTAATATTTAAATATATTGTAAACAATAGATAATTCTCATATGACCACTCAACAACATAGTGTATCAAAAGAGTTGGCAGTTCTTTTAATTATACCATATACTTAGAGCATGACTAATGAAACTCAGCATAACATAACTACAATGGTAACTCATTTGAAAGTTGTGAAAATAATGAGTGATTTTCTAATCAACTGACCCAGTAGCTATGTTATGAATATTTCACTCACACCAGTGCCTTATCCAAAACAAGGATTCAATCTTAACCTAGGAAACCAGATAAAAATTTCACATATAGCATCAAGGTATGTGCAGGATCATGATGGGCCAAAAAGTGGCAATATGATAAAAGGTATCATTTAATTTTTTTTCTGCCTAAATTTGATGAAATGAAAAGGCTTTAAAGGGAGATTCTCAGCTTCCACCAATATAAATTATGCTTTACTTTGAATTTAATAAGTACTATTATTCATTTTCTATTCAAATTATATCAAAGTCTGACAGATAATCGATTGAAAATATCTATAGCGCTTTCAAACGATCACATTTTGAATCCAAAACATGTACTGCATTCTATGCTTTACATACTATAGGATTTTAAAAAAGAAAATTGAATTTACGAAGTTTTGACTAAGTTAATGTGGTCGACATAATGATTTGTTATATTTTAAAAAAATTGTAATAAAAGTCATAATTAATTATTACCTTGGAAATAAATTACAAAAAAATATGCATCACATCGGGACATGAGTCCTCTACTTATATGTAAAATATTATAAAAAAATATTATCATTTTATTTGTGGTTAGGGTGGTCAGATAGACACCTACTTCTTATTTTTTCCCTGAAATTTAAGTACTACTACATTGAAATTTCAAATTTTCACCAAATAGATTTTTATTTTTTTTAAATAAACCTAGTAGTTTAGAAACCATATTCAATTTTCTAAAAATTCTATTCTTACATATTTTTGAAATAATATATATAACTTATTCAAATTTTTACGTCAACTTGCCTAACTCTGATTTTTCTGATTTTTTGCCACTTAAGGGCCTTTTTTTCCATGATGATCCTACACATACCTATCATAGAAGCTTGGAAAACACTACATTACAACACCTCCAAATTATACTCTAGACCATTACTTCTTATGAATATCCTATCAGTTAGTTCATATGAACCAACAATTTCACTCAAACATTTACACTAATTCCTTGAATTAACAAAAAAGAAAAAAGTCATACATCTACTAGAACTCAATAGAGATAAACAAAACAATCCTTGACAATATTATTCATGACTCATAGAACAAGTATAGATGAGAGAAAATGGCCATGAGATTGGCACCATTCTATATTGTATTTTCTATCTTTGTTATCAAAATTACATAGGTAACAAAAAACTTAGAACCTAAGACAAAATTCAAAATATGCTTGGTATTCCTTTTAGAATTCACTATGTCAATTGCAATACAATGAACCCCTACTTTCTGGCCGTGAATTATTTCTTATAGAAACGAAGGAGAAAAACAAGCTTTGGGCCAGAAAGCACACATGTCAATATTTTATTGGATAACTATAACATATATTCCATTTTCAGTTACATTTGAGTTCTCAGATGGTGGGAAACATAAATGAGAAGAAATTAATCCTCATTCATTGTTGGAGATCCAGTCCCACCTTCAAAAGGAATCATTTTCTCATTACAAGAACTCCCAAATATCTTCCTCGCAAAAAAAATATGTTTTCCACATACACATCATGTTAGAAAAATGTAAAAAGCATAAAAAGCAATAAAATATACAAAATTGATTCATCCACATCAGCATTTATTCCACCAATTTTCATGTTGAGGAGATAACAATATATTTTGCAATACTTTAACAAAAGCCTAATTTGCACTATTTTTCAGGCTATGCATTGTTTCTCTCCTATCCATTATTGACCATATTCATCATCACCTTCATACATATAAGCTTACTCAGTAAACTTTTCCAACCCTAGAGGTGTTGTATTCCTCTTCAGTGAGCCACTTTGCATCCAATAGTTTCTACACTTTTATACTATGCTGAGTGTATCTAGCATCAATCAATGCTCTGGCCTCTTTGATAATGTAGCATAGAAAAATGTATCTCTTTACATTTTCAAACTTGTTTGGGCCTTCCTTATTCAAATTTATGCTTCTTTATGCCTTAAATGGCCCTTTTTCCCCACTTTTGAATTAAATGTTATTTTGATTCAAAAGCTCGCTTTTCCCTCTTCTTCTATAATTAAATAATTATTTTAATTATTTAATTATTCATTGGCCTTTTCTCTCTATAATTAAATAAATTTTATATTTATTTAATTATTTATCCTTTCTTCATCTCCCCAATTAAATAATTATTTTAACTATTTAATTATCCCTTCCCTCTCCATTAAATAATTGTTTTTAATTATTTAATGTTTAACACTCCACCTTTCCTCTATAATTAGATAATTATTTTTAATTATTTAATTATCTCATTATTTGTTCTCACCATTCTTTTTAAATAAATAAAATCAATATTTTATTTATTTCTCCTATGTTGGCCACCTAAATTAAATAATTTTAATTATTTAATTTTCTCCAACAACCTCTTTTCTGCATAATCTTATCTTCCACCCTGCCTTTAATTCATCCATGTCTTCTTCTCAATTAACCTTCCCAACCCTTTGATTAAAGTCTGTTTCTAATTTAATCTTGCCCTTTACCTCAGATCCTTATTCAGCCATTCACTTAACTCTCCTATGTGTGATACATCTTCATCCATCCTATTTTCATCTGTATCACTTGAGCCTTACATGCTACCAAGCCGGGCCTACAACTTCTAAGGCATTCAAGGAAATATTCTCCATCACCTTGGTTGCAGAAATTTAAGATCCAATCGCTTTAAAATTCTACTGTATTGTTTCATGTTTCATTATTATTATCTTATTTCATCGGTTTTTAATTACCTAAATGGGGTTTGACCAAGGCAAACCCCCAATCCCTAACAATCAAAATTTTCTCTCTTCCTTTATGTGATTGCAAATATAGGTGCTTGGATGACTTAGATATTATTTAAGAATAGGTTTAAAACTAGTTGAAGTAATCTCCCTATTGGAAAGGTCAAAATATACACATAAACTCACTTACAACCTCATAAATTAGGGTTTCAGATCTGGACACATAAAGGAACAAAAAGAGTAGACCTAGAGCTTCAAATTCCAGTTTTGAGTTTTCAGAAAAGCTAGAGTGGACTCATATGCCATTAGTGGTGAATGAGTCCCAATGTTCATGTTTTTTAGAGTTTTCTGCAGATTTAAGTACCCAGTTTCTTGAAACCTATTTTGGCATATTTTCCCCGAAATAGGACGAAGTCGCCCAGATTGGCGTATGAGTCCCTGTTGACCTTTGTAGCAAATTATTTGGTATTTAGGAGCTCCATTACTTCATTCTCCACCCTCCAAGTTCACATATCTGGTTTCATAAGTTTTCATTACATTTTACTTGTGTTTCTAGGTCATTTTTGCATACTACACTGTGTTTTCAAACATTTTGCATTTTCTTAGTTTTGCATTACTAGTTAATCTCTTTTATAAATTATTAGCATCTAGGAAATTCCCATTTGATATATTTTAATCTCATTTGTATTGGAATCTCCAAGGCTTATTCTTGAGTGATCCATTAAGGTTTTTGGTACCTCTCTCCTTTTAGGTGCAAAAGCCTAGAAGTGTAAGAGAGCCACATACCCCAAAAATATTTGGTTGATTTTGGTGAAACTTAATTTAAAATACGTTATTTTCTGATTTGGATTCCATCATCATCCTAGATTTAGCTTTCCTTAACTTTGCATTAGGATTTGCATTGGTTAATTTGCATCTAGGGTTTCAATTTTTTTCATTAGTGAAAGTGCATATAGGTGGAATTTTTGCATCTTAAATCATTGGAAAAATTTTGAAAAATGTATTTTAATTTAGTATTCAGGTCATACAACATAAAAAGAATAAAAAACAATTGAAAAATTTATAAAATTTTGAAAAAAATCCCCCTTGGGACTAATTCGCCACCTTGGGTGAATTAGTCCCTTTCCACCCCTGAAATTTCCTTTTATGACACTAAAAACCTTGTTTCTGTACTTTTTTTTCTAACATTAACTATCTGTATTAGTTGGTTAAATTCCTATTACATGCATTTCATTAAATCTAGCTTAATTTTTTTCATTTCATGCATTGCTTAATTTCAATTTTGCATTCACAACATTTCATTTTCAGATCATTGCATAGTATAATTAGTACATTACCTTGTTTGAAATATGAAAAATCGCATTTCATCTTATGTCTTTACATTGCATTTTAAGTTTTCATAGCTTCTATTACATTTAAGTCATTATAAATAGAATTATATACATTCATGGAAATTATGGATAGCATTAGACTTTTGTAATTTTCATTTTCAGCATTAGCTCCTATTTCATTTACATCAAATTCATTAGAAAGTGAAAACAAAAAAGAAAAAAACATCAAAAGAAACAATTCAAAAAATGCTTAAATTTAGAAAAAGCATATCATCCAAGCACTTTAGTAGTAATGAATTAGACATGTTAAATTAATCCCTTAAGAAATTCCTCTCATTAAAATCATCCACTAAAGGTTTGACACAAAAGGATGCAAGCATTGATAATCATATTTGTTATTCTCTCGATATCTCTTTGATTAGTGATGAAGGTATCTTGATGAAAGAAGACACAATCATTGAAGATCATGAAAGTATTGTTTGTCTTCCTTATCCCCCCCTTATAAAGACATTATGACACACAAAGGTGAGATCAAGTCCCCTACCTTACCTAGTCTCCATTCATCTCATAACACGTCCCCTACTTGTGAAAATGCTTTATTGCACAAGGATACAATCCTGAATGATCATGAAAAACACATTTGTGTAGAGGATACTATTGAGAGCTATCAAAATCCTACCTCTCCCACTCAAGAAGACATTCTACAACATGAGGATGTAAATGTAGATAATCATGACAATCAAACCTTTTCTTCTCCTAATATCTTCTCTAGACATGAAGAAGATAGTTTGGTGTTACAAGATATCCTCATTGAGACTCATGAGAATCTTATTCCTCCCTTTCCTGATGCCCCTACCATGTGGGACAACTTATTTGAACAAAAAATTCCAATCATTTGTAACCATGAAACTCCTAGTTATCCTTCTCTTGATGCCTCTCCTATGAGCAATGAAGCAACTTTATCAAATCCAACCAGGAAATGTGATGAACCTATTGTTTGTCACTTTCCTAAAAGCTCTCCTACTATGGTGGACATTATGGAATAAGTGGCTGAGATCTTAGAGAAAAAGGATGAAATTATGGAAAACAATCAAATTTCCCCCTCTCCAAACATCTCTCCTATTGGTGAAGAAGATCACAAGAATCTTCGGGAAAACATCATGCATTCAGTTTTCTATGAACTTATTAAAAAGAATGATAGTCATCCTTCCAATATCTTTCCTAGTTATGATATTCTCTTAGAGCAAGAGAATAATAATATTGACACACTCCATAGTTCCAAACCCTCTAATATCTCTTCTATTTGTGGGAATGAAGTGATAGAAGAATATGAAATTCAATTTTTCCTTTTTAATCCTATAGTATGTGAAACATAGAATGTGATGCATGTTTTAGATTCCAAAAATGTGATACCGTTTGAAATCTAGATGTTTTTCAACTAGCCTATCAATTGGGACTTTAGTCATAATTCAAATAGAAAATGAATAACAATTTATTAAATTCAAAGTAAAGAATAATATATTGGTGGGAAAGCTGAGAACTTACTTAAAAACCCTTTTCATTTCCATCAATTCTGTAAAAAAAATATCAGCCGGTATGTGCAGATCATCATGGAAAAAACAAGCCCTTAAGTGGCAAAAAAATTCAGAAAAATCAATGTTATGCAACTTGATGTAAAATTTTGAATAAGTTATCTATATTATTTCAAAAATATGTAAGAATAGAATCTGTAGAAAATTAATGTAGTTTCTAAATTACTAGGTTTATTTAAAAAAAAAATCTCTTTGGTGAAAATTTGAAATTTCAATGTAGTAGTACTTTTAAATTCTGTGAAAAATAAGTAGGTGTTTCACCGGTTCACCCCTAACTATATTAATCCTAACCATATTAAAATGATAAATATTTTTTATAATATTTTAGATAGAAGTAGAGGACCAGTGTTTAGATGTATGTATATTTTTTTGTAATTTTTCCTGTGTAAATAATTAATATAATTTTTTATTACAACTTTTAAAAATATAAAATCTCAGAGAACCACCACCTTAACTTGGTCAAAACTTCATGAAATTATTTTTTTATTTTTTTAATCCTATATTATATGAAGCATAGAATGTGATGCATGTTTTGGATTCCAAAAAATGCTGTACCATTTGAAAGGTATAGATTTTTTTCAATCGTACCATCAATCAAAGATTCTATCATAATTCAAATAGAAAATGAATAATAATAATTTATTAAATTAAAGTAAAAGATAATTTATACGGTGGAAATTTGAGAATCTCCTTAAAAAAACCCTTTCATTTCTACTACTAGTAAAAAAAGTAGTCAACCACATACCCTACAAATACCCATCATATTGCCACTTTTTGGCTCATCATGATCTTGCACATACCGAGACAATCTTTTATCACCATTCCTTTTTTCTAACTGGAACCAAATTAAATACCCATGAGGAATGCTTTGTAGGCTTTATGATGCTAGCATCCCTTAGCTTCATTGGTTCCTCTTGCATCTTTGGAGCTAAGGTCAGATTAATGGGCCTTTGTTTTTGTCTGAAAGTCTTGGCATTTTCTTTCACAGGAATTATCTCATTCAAAATTAATTCCCCTCTATAAGCTTTTAGGTCAGCATATGACCAAGCAAAGACATGCCTATATTTTCTTAGTAAGGCAATAAACACTACCTTAACCTTATGTTTCATCTTCCTTCCTACATATACCTTCTTAGGGGCATTTTTAGTCCCCAAATTTAGTTCTTCCAGGTCCTCTAGATGAGTGGCAATTGCTTTGATCTTGCTCTTATCCAGATTATCAAAGAACCTTTCTAGTGCTACAAGGCCCTTGGGGATTTTGTTTGTCTTTATTTGGATTACCTCATTACTAAAAATTATATCCTTACCATCTATACTTTCCACAAACATCCCAAATCCAATCTCCTCACCTTCATGTTCATCTACACATCTCAAAAAAATTAGAATATCTTCATCATCATTGAAGATTTTCCAATTGTCTGTGTTGTCAAGGATTGATGGCCTTGCTTGTATCTCAACCTTAGAGATACTCGCAAAAGATATATCATATGGTATTAATACAATATTAGCAAGTAAGTCTGCTAATTTGTTATGTCCTCTCTCCATCTAGTCAATTCCAAAAGCATCAAACTGCTCAATAGAATCCCAGACATCATTTCTATACTATTTCATTATGTTGTTTTTGCAAGCATATCTAGCTCTAACTTGGGATATCACAAGCTCAGAATCACCAATTACCATCAACTTTCTTATTACATGCTTTTCAGCTAGCCTTAATCCCAGTAACAGTGCTTCATATTCTACCACATTATTTTTGTAGATAAAAGACAAAGTGAAAGAAAATTTGTATGTATTGCCACTAGGTGACACCAGCAATATTCCTACACCAAATCCTTCCTTGGAACTTGCACCATCAAAGTACATTTTCCAAATTCCATCCTTGTTAGATAATCTTAAAACTTCATTATCTATAGGTGTAGGGCACCTATCAGTTTCTCTTGGTACTTCTTCCACCTTGAAGTCACTAATATCAATATCTATAAAAATAATTGTATCAACTTCAAGAGCATGTTACAACATATGTGGTACCTTTGGTTCTCATACCACTTGGACATCCTTACCATCAATAGGGAAGGTGGCATAAGACATGTCATGTCACTACATACTACCTCCCATGGATGCACTCCATTTCCTAGATAGTAGCATTCCATAATTGGGTGGGATATCTGCTACCACCACACTCATCTTAAACTCTTTCTCTGGATATGTTGTCAATTTGTAAGGAAGTTCATTGATCACACTAGTAACAGGGACTTCCCTTGAATCCACAGTATAGTACTTACCATAAGTGTTGTCAACTTTTAGTCCCAATGCCTCCATGATCTTGGCTAGCATTATATTTTTGGACGCTCCAAAATCAATAATACATTTTTTTCAAAAAAATTCCCTCAATAATCAACATGAAGAAGAATGGGTCTATCTTTCTGTGACAAGTAGTTACTGAATTTCCTAGAAAGATATGAAGGATTTCAGTGATCACTCCTTCAAATTATTTATCTTTCTTATCCTTTTCACTTACTTTGGGTGGAGTGGGCACCACTAAATCATTACAGGCTATAGTAGTATCATTGATAATTGCTAGTTCCTTTTGTTTGTGCTCATTGATCATCATCATCTCGAGGAAAGGAATAAAGAATTTTATTTGGCTAAGTAATTGAAACATATCAACAAGATTTTAATTAGGTAATTCAATTGGAATCATACCTTGTTCTACACCACACTCCTGTTGAAATTTTGTTGTTTTAGCTCTATGCTTGACATATTTTCTTGCTGCTTCATAAGTCTAATTTTTTCCTTTCCCTTCACAACAAGGGACTTGAGATCTCCATATGCTCTTGGTTTCAACCTTTTTAGCCCAAGTCTTACCTCCCCTTCTTTCCTTAGCTTTGACTACTTTTTTTCCATCATACTTCTACTCTTTTCCTTTGGAATTTTGCTACTTGGTGAAAATACTAGCGGGACTACCTTGGTCATGACCAACTATTCTATTTCTTAGGTGATATGAGCTTCTAGATTGGGAAGCCAAAGCCACAGTATATCTTGCAATCTCTTCATTTGAAGTTCTTCTCAGGGATGCACCATCTTCAATTACTTCCAAATTATATACTTCATTATCATTGTCAACATCCTCATCAGAGAGAACTTGTTGGTGATATGCATCAAAAAAATTACTTTGGTCATCAACATCCATTTCATTAGACTCGATGTTGGATGAACATTTATTATCAAAAAATTTAAAATCATCCATAATCATATTTATATCAATATCCTCAAGCATTTGACTAGTCACAAACCTCAGGTACATCTTCCTCTACTTCAACCATCTATGCAACTGCACATTGATGAAGAGAATGAGGCATTTTGAAAACCATGCACCAAGGAGTGTTTGATTAAACCACCTTATATCAAACCACCTTATATCAAATTCCCTTGGATAGAACCCTGCTAGTTTTAAACCATACATATAATAGAGTCTCCTTTACACCTATCAAAATGCTGATAAAAAATCACTTTTGATTTACCATTTGGGGGATCAAATG
>VDFB02069765.1:0-12777 GCA_007258455.2 Sequoia sempervirens | reverse complement strand
AAATTGAAAGTATTGAAATGAAACAACATAAGAACCATCATACCGGTTCCCTTGTTTACAGTGGTGGGTTAGGAGAGCGGGTTAGGGTCCAATACCCCCAACGCGCACACCGCTGTTGGAAAAGTGATGATGTATACTCCACGTATGGAAGCCACAAATCATGCCTACGTCGTCAACCAGGTGTGCTAGAGGCTGGTCATGATCATCATTATTGTCATTAGAAGGGACAAAGGCGGTGATCGATGGTCGTTGATGGTCACCTAGCTGTGTGGTGCTCCTCATGGCCCATGTGTATGATGGGGCTATTATTGGGATGGTCTGTATAATCTTGTATTGCTGCACAACTTTCTGTACAAATTTTTGTCAGTAAGAGGGCATAATAACATAATTAGTGTGACCTAATAAAAATGGTCACAATGTAGGTTCCTCAGGTACATGCCATTATCAACCCATCTAAACCATCTATATGGTTGCCATTGTATCTAGTCAACACACAATATATCAAACTAAAGATGCCAAAATTGTAAATCACCATGCCTCCACTGCCTCACCATCTCATAACAGTGGGCCATGGGTACTGTATAATCCCTCACCTAGGGATAGCCCACTAGTCACATGCATGTGATGTGTGCGAATTCCCACACATGCAGTAATGTGCACACTGTGAGGCTCACAAACTCATAATGCACGAACCTTCCCAGCTCATGGTACAGGTGTGCTAACATGATGCAACCCCACATGAAGACTGTCTAGTGGTCCTCCATCACTCTAATGGTATGCACGATGCCCCCATGCAGGTGAGAGACCCGTGAATCCGTCACAAAGTGCATGGCCACTATGATGACCATCATGCATCGTAGTAGAGGGACTACTACACCACCCTGCTCAAACCAACAGATGTATATGTGGTCGGTCCCATTGCCATCATCGTCTTGGCTTGTGCAGTACCAAAAATCCTCAGTGCTCTTGTAGGCAAAGCACATGTCATTGGTGATCACTTGCCACTCACGGATGGGAAGACTTGTGATATGATAAATGTCCTCTAGAGTGATGGTCATCTCGCTCATTGGTAATTGGAATGTCGATGTGGTGGAATCCCATCGCTCCATCAGCTCAATGAACATGCGGTCATGAAACATCTCTGGCATAGTGTAGACATACCATAATCTGACGCGCCACAAGTGCTCTTGCTATGCTTGGTCTAGGCACCACACTTGATCCCAGACTTGACGAAGCACCCATCCATCGGGATGCTCCCTGATCTCGAGGTAGTACAACAAAAATGAAAATGATTTGTATCATCACACTTGGCATGGAAAAATCTCTCTTGTACATTGAAAAAATCTCTAACTCTAACCTTTGGGATGCAATCGTGCCGTGCAGGCGTCTATGCGATACAACCTCATCTGAGGTCTACCATTGATGATTGGATAGACTCTAGTTCCCCTAGTGGAATCTAGACTATGAAGACATCGCTAGTGCGTGGGAATGATGAATTCACATCGCTGGGATGCCTACGCTACAATTTTTTCCTAGAAATGGCTAAAAATGTATTAAAAAACTCAAAAGATGAAGTTTTCAGACTTACTTTATCGACATCCCTATGCTTAGGAATGACACATTTCAACTGGTCCACTCTCAGCTCCTCGTACTCTCATCTACGTGGAATTTTGCTAACTTTTCTCTCACAAAAGTCAACAAAACTCCCACTGTGAATAGTGAAAATGACCCTTCTAGGGGTCCATTTGGATATATATAGGCCCCCTAGGGTACATTTTTCCCAGTGATTGTGGTCTCCCCATTTTTCTTGATCTTACCCCACCTAACTAGGGGAAAATTCAGGACGGGGAATATAGTCACCTCTTTACCATATTTTTCTTTCAAACCATCAAATTTTTTCTTGATCATTCTTGCCTTGGTGGTTTCCTCCAAATTTTGGATTGACCTAAAAAATTGAAGTTTTGTAGAACAAAATTTTGCACGAGCTTTTACATTGGATGTATTTTTCACTGAGTTTGATCTCAGGGGGCATCTTTGATACCTGCCTACTTGAAGATGTCTTGAAAATCAAGGTTCAAGCTAAGGAGTTATTCTTTGGGTCAAGATTTAGTACAAAAACTTAAACCTTAGCTATATGGGCAATAGATCTTGAGCATAATAAGCCATAGGTAGCTAGAGATATAAGTGATATTATAATCAATCTAATTGTAAGAATATAGAGTGACATAAATACCCCTCAAGTACAGTTCTTGTTAATAAGCACTGTTGCAATCTGGTTGTCATTGATGTCAAAAGTGTTAGTAAAGTGTGAGTTTGGTCAAAATCATGTTGGAGTTGGTTGTAGTTTGGTTGTTAGTGTTGCCGTCTGATTGGTTGGTTGCTAGAGTCTCTGTGAGATGCTTCAAATATCTTTGCTGTTGATTTTGTATTCCTATAGTTTGAAAGTTTGATTCATATGTTATCAGAGCATGGGTGATCCAAGTTTCATGTTTGGATTACTGGAAAGGTGTTTGTGTTTGTGATCGCTTCAAGTCTGTGTTTTTTTGTGAGGATGTTAAAAGATCTCCAATGTTTGGATTTGCATTCCTCCATGTTTACAGATATGTTGGTGTAGTTAAGAAGTTAATTTCAACGTGCTATGAAGGTGCTATATCCAATGTTTCATATAATTTTTCCTTCCATAGATAAATTTTGAAATGACAGAGTGTAGGACTATATTGTCTAGGGGCTAGTTTTAGGGTCTGTTGTCTTGCACCAACTTACTGCTTAATGATGTGGTGAATTGGCTAGTGGAGAGTGTTATTACGTATCTTGTGATGTTTTATATTGCCCCACAATATTTTTTTTGTTTTCTTGGAGACAAGTTGTGGTTCAAAATGAAGGTGTTGCTAGGTTATGATTTTTCTTGGCTAGCTAAGGGATGTTGAAGGTGTGTGCAATGAAATGAAGGTTGGGCGGAGTTCAATAAGTGTTTTTAGGTGTTGTATTGGTCATGTTGACTCATTTGGGAGAAGCACAAGTAAGTTTTAATATTTCATGAGTACCGCGAAGTTGTAATAGTCCATGTGCTACAAGTTTCATGTTTTCATGCCTAAGGCTGACCTATTTCAAATCTGGTAAGTGTGTGGATGTTGATTAATGAAGGTCGATGTTAAGAAGAGTGTTTAGGACCAGGTTAAGTGCATGTTGGAATTCATCATACGTTTTCCTCTTCCTAGTGTTGCGTGTAGTCCGTTTGGGGCTTGTCTTCTACATGTTTCATGTTGTTGTTCATCTTTGGATGACTTGTAATTGTAATATTCTTTGTTTCAGGCTTACATATGTAATGTAATCAATATAATATCAAGTAAATATTGTAAACCTAGTTGATCTAGGTGAAGTGTGATTGTAAGGATGTGTAATGTATTATGATGTTTATGTAAGCGACTGTAAGAGAAAGAGAAGAATTGATAGATCCTATTCAAATTCATCTTGAATACATTTTTGTGACAGAAGTGAATTAAAGAGTGCGATTAACTGATTGCTAGAGGTAGTGAGCCAAAGGAAAATATTCTTGAAGGTTGAAGGCAGTGAGTCAGTTGTAAAGAAGATATTTGGAGAAGTTGTAGAATAGTTGTAAAAGGAAAATTACAATCAGTAAAAGGAATTGAGCTTCATTGTCAGATTCAGGTAGTAGAAAGACTATCATATGGTAATATTTTTTGAGTTTGTTCGTTGTTCAAGGAGCATTTCCTTCCTTGTGTTGTAGCCCTAAAACAAATTTTGCAAGGAGTTGTAGCTTCCTTGGGAGTAACCATAAAACCTTT
Source organism: Sequoia sempervirens (assembly GCA_007258455.2). NCBI lineage: Eukaryota > Viridiplantae > Streptophyta > Pinopsida > Cupressales > Cupressaceae > Sequoia > Sequoia sempervirens. The sequence continues at coordinate 8,971 of VDFB02069765.1, read as the reverse complement.
ACAGGGAGTAGTAGATTCCTTGGGTTGTAGCCCTAAAACAAAGTTGTAAATATTATTCATTTGTGAGGTTGGATTAGGACAATAGCTCATAGCAAAATTTCTCACCATGTATTTTCCCCTTTGGAGTTTTTCATGTACATCTAGTGTTATCTAGTGTTGTGAATTGTTTCTATCTTTCATGTTCTTTCATTTGCTATAAAGTTTAGGTTTTAGTTTGCTCTAGAGGGTTTGCAATTTGATTGAATACTGATTCACCCACCCTCTAAGTATTCTAATGTGTGTTCAAAAATTGGTATCAAAGCCTGGTTCCTTAGAAGAAGTCTAGCAACTTGAGGAAGATCTAAGATGGCACAAAAATAATCTCACAAGGTGCCTAGGTTTGATGAAACAATTTCACTTTCTGGAGGCTCTAGATGGAAACTCATTCAAACTCTTTAGGGTTTGGTGTGTGGAAATCTATCAAAAATGGTTATGTTGTTCTTGCTACTCCTCCAACTATCTAACTAAGATAGATTTCTATAAGAATAATGGAAAAGAAAATAATGCTATCTTGAGTGGGCTATCAGATTTTGACCTAGTAAAGGTCATGCATTGCAAGTCAGCTAAGGAAGTCTAGGATAAGCTAAGTGGAATCTATGAAGGAGATGCCAAAGTGAAGAAAGCCAAGTTGTAGATCTACAAAGGTAAGTTTGAGAACTTGAAAATGCTAGAGGATGAAGATATTGCTGGATATGTGCTCCAGGTAGATGAAGTGGTCAACACAATCAGAGGACTTGGTGACGATCTTGAAGAATCTGTGGTAGTCAAAAAGGTACTGAGATCTCTTCCTAAATTTTATAGTTCTAAAGTGTCTTCTATTGAGGAATCTAGAGATTTGGACAAGCTTACAATGGATCAATTATATGGTGCCCTTATTGCATTTGAAATGAGAGAGTTTGATAAAGAAGGTCCTAAGAAGGAGGGTGCTTTCAAAGCTAGTGAAAATGAAATGTATGATGTATCTGATTTCGATAGTGATATTGATAAAGAATAATCAAATTTTGTAAGGAAGTTGAAGAGAGGTACTTAAAAATACAAAGGTAAGCTACCTTTCAAATGTTTCAAGTGTGGAGAGGTTGGCCATTTTTCTTCAAAATGTCCCTTAAAATATTTTGATAAGAGAAACAAAGAGCCTATAAGAAATAAGGTTAAGAAGAGTCTTTACTCCATGGAAGATTCTTGCTTTGCAAAAGATGATGATTCCAATGGTCTCGATAATGAAGATGAAGTATTGTTTTTGGCTACTAATAAGAATAAAGATAACGCTAAAGATCCAAGTATGGTACATGTACCGATTTTCATGCAAAAGATGAGGAAAATTTATAGGTGATTGAAAATGGTTGTTCCAACCACATGACAGGAGATAAGAGAAAGTTTATCAACCTTGTGAAGTGGAATGGTGGCATAGTCAAGCTTGGTGATGATAATTTAGTGCAGATCCGTGAAAAAGTTGTAATGACCCTTTTTGGTGGAAGCACTTAAACCCGAATCTCGCTTTCAAAGTGTTCCTCAAAGAGACATTAGAAACATTAGTGCCAAATAAAATTTCAGTAATAACAACTTAAAAATAACATAGGTGTTTCATTCTTGTCAAAGGATTATTTATTTCCTCTTTATCACTCATTGTGAATGATTCTTCTATACTGTATTTCGTAAATACATTAAATATTAATCATCTATCAAGATCCATGGATGGAACTTATTTATACCATTTAACAATCATAGTGAATTACTTATAATGCTCAATAAGTGCTACAAGAATCATTATTTACACAATCATATATATATATATATAGATAAGTATATATCATCACTTTTAATTGACTTCAAAATACATATATATATATATATATCCTTATTTCTATATGAATACACACATATATACATATATACATTACTCATGTTATATTATTTATTATCAAATTTATCTATATCTATGTATATATAAATAATCATCTTGTATGAACCTATATATATATATATATAAATTCAATATACATATAATCATCAATTACTACCAAATCAACATATGAATTATATATAGAAAACATATTATATTTGCTATGATTATATTTATTATATATATGTGTTAAATATATATACAACTATTACTAAATTCCTAATTTATTCCTTTACTATCATTTACTTATTTTTCCAGCATAAATTGTGATAATTGATTCTATGACAGAAATTACCTATTCTTTATAATTTATTAAGGCATATCATACTGACTGCTGATAAATCTGTAGATACCTCTCTTTCACCTGCCACGATGCCACTGAATTCCTTAAGGATCAGACTTTTTGAGAATCTTTATTAAATGGTTCCTTTCAGAATCTTGTCAGAATATATTCTACTTTCTTATTTCTTCCTTTCTCCAGCTATTCCTTTTTGTTCCTCCATTCGATGTCTTCTTCTCCTTCTAAACTTAACACAACTTTGGGCTGCTGCTGGGGCCCGCGTTGCAGACCTTGTTCCCCTTTTGAATGGCAGTCCCCTTAAAACAATGAATATCTTTTTCCTTAGCAAGCGATGCAGGTGATTATAATGCTACCAGATACAAATATCTCTCTCTGATAATCCGGGTAAACCAAAACGCTATCCCCTTAAGTATTCGATAGCTTTCAAAAAGGGTGCGACTACTCGGAAGGGGTCGCACCATTATTTGGTTTACTTATATTATTTTAACTATAAGATCCGAACATTTTGAATATTTATTTAATGTCAATTATTTTAAATTATTATTATTAAATCTATATATATTAATGTAATATGTAATATTTAATATATACATTGAAATATTAAATATAAGATGTATACACATATATATATTTTATATATTCATTATTAGTATTATTTGTATTCTATAATAATCATAATTGTTCAATAATTATAATATTATTTTATATTCATTTTGTATACTTTAATGTTTATTATATTATAATAACATTTATGATGATTTTATAATTGTAATATTGTCTTGGACAATTACAATTATGCGATATCACAAGATTAATTATTTTAATTATGTTTCTAAACAGCACAAAATCGGGGACATGACAAAAGTTCTATCAGTATTGATGGAAAGAGTAGAACAAAATATGTCCTTTATGTCAAATGGCTTTGACATAATCTTCGTAGTGCAAGTCAAATGTGAAGAAATGGTTATAGTCTCTTGTTCAATAAAAGTGGATGTGAAATCAAAAAAGAAAAGTCTGGATAATTGGTTGTTGAAGGATCTAGGACAAGTGGTGATATATACAGTCTAAGAGATGTCAATGGGAGAACTTATCTTTTGCGACAAGCAAGTGAATGTTGGTTGTGGTAGAGAAAGAATAGGACTATTCAAGAAATGGAAAGGATAATGCTGATGGAAGCAAATCTGCCTGATGTCTATTGGAGAGAAGTAGTTCATACTATAGTATATGTTCAGAACAAAGGATTGTTGAGATTGAGCAACACTAAGACTCCTTATGATTTATGGTATGGAAGACTTACAACTATTAGGTATTTGGAAGAAAATGCTATATTGGGAGAGATGAAGATGTGTTAAGGAAATTTGATTCAAGGGTTGAAGGTATCTTTTTGGGATATTCATCTTAGAGTAAAGCATACAAATGCTACAACAAAAGATTGGGAAAAATAGTTGAAAGCACTAATGTGAAGGTTGATGAAGATCTACATCAAAATATGAATAAAATTGAGGAATTTAGATCTAATGCATCTCCTTGCTCAACTAAAGAGGAGGAAGAAGTTGAAGATAAAGAAGATACAAAAAACAACACAACAAAACCCTTGCTAAGTATGTTCAAAGAAACCACTCAAAAGATCAGATCATTAGTGACAAGAATGAAGGAATATTGACCAAAAGAAGGCTTGCAAAGGGAAGTGAACAAGTAAAATTTTGTTTGTTATAAAAGTTATAACCAAAAACATTTGTTGATGCCAAAAGAGATGAAGGATGGATGCAAGCTATGGAAAAAGAGTTGAATCAGATTGATAGAATCAAAATTGGGAATTGGTTCCAAGGCCTGTAGAAAAAAATGTGATAGGTACAAAGTGGGATTTTAGGAATAAATTGAATGAGGACGGTGGAGTTATAGGAAACAAAGCAAGGCTAGTTTGTAAAGGCTATTCACAAGTAGAATTCATTGATTTTGCGGAGACATTTTCTTTGGTTGCAACGATGAAGGCAATCCAAATGTTTCTTACTTTTGCTACTCACAAGGACTTCAAAGTTTATTAGATGGATGTCAAGTTAGCTTTCTTGAATGAAGACTTAGAAGAAGAAGTATACATAGAGAAACCTGATGGATTTCGGTTATCAGAAGAACTAAACATGGTATGTAGACTCAAAAAATGCTTTGTATGGTTTGAAACAAGCTCCTAGACTGTGGTATGCAAGGCTGGATAAGTACTTGCTTCAGCAAGGATTCAAGAAAGGTACTTGTTATCTCTTAGAAATGCACCCTATGCAAACTTATGAAAACTGAGCTTTCTAGAGAAACATGGGAACTTTTCCAGGTTGTGGGTCACCTAAAAATGGAAAAGAACCTCCGGAGAAGGCCGACTTCCTTTGTGTTATCACCTAACTACTGATCTTTGTAAGGAAAAGGGAGAAGGAGTGCATGAAAATGAAAAATAAACCCTATGGTGATACACCAAAATGACAAGAGCAATGAGACACTCAAGTTACACTTGAATACTGACGATGGATATGGGACTGCACAATAAGTTTTTGTAGATTATGCATAAGTATTTCACAAACAAGTTTGACATGCACACACTTTTAAGAAGAAAAGCAATTTTTCACAAATTAAAAGCTTATGTGCAATTCAATAAACACAATTTGTAATATGCATAATACTACTTTTGCAAAGAGAGGCATGCTAATATGAGACAAAGCTATAAGGAAATAGAAAGATTTCACGAAGAAGCTTGATCAATCACCTGAAAATGCACAATATTTTGAAAGAACCAGAAGGAAAATTAAACCATCAATGGTAACCAAGGTAAATTCTATATATCATGCTCCAAAATGAGTTACAAAAGTTTGCTAATATGAGAAAGGACTGCAAAAGTCACAAACTTTCGAAAAGAATTAGAACTCACCTTACAAAGAGGAAAAAATGCCATATATACAAAAAGTGTCGGCCCCTGCCCTAGGGCTTACAAAAATATCAACCTCCAGAAAGATACACCCTTAGATCTTTTCAATCAAGTTACTTCTGCATTAAATGTGTATCCCCGCTGTCCATGTCGGTGAAGGATCACTCCCAGGAATGGCCTCCAGATCTTTTGGAATAATCACATTAACCTCTGGCCTCCGTGTCCACCCTCGAACTTCCATCAAAGCCACCTTGAATGTGGTTGTTTTGATAATCATTAAAGTCAATCTACCGCTCGCAAGAAGAAACCACAACTATCTTCATGACTTGAGATTTTTTTTTCCTTTCTGCCTTTTTTCTGCTCAAGATCTTTCTACAAGTTGACCATCTTTGAGAAGCAGCATCTGACCTCCCCTGTTAGATCTCCACACCATTGCTTCATCAAGCTACTCCATCGCTTTTGATCTCAGAGTAAGTCCATGTTGTTTATGTTCTGTTGATCCTCTTGGCACCGGTCAAGCTGCCAATGGTTTGCCTGTAGCTTTCTTTGATTGGTTGAATGCATGCCACTTAGGCTTTCCAGGTGGTCAAAGGCTACTCAAACAAAATCGTATGTCGGTGAGACACTAGCTGTGTCTCCCTAATGCCACAATGCTCCACAATAGTTATCAACATAACTTACCACTATTGGTGAGACCTCATAGCAAGCTGCAAGAGTTATACCGATATCACCTTTGTCATTGCCCAAACTATCGCAAGATATATCACTTTCGGCAAGAGGTCTTACCGAAAGCACCTGACAGTAGATAACACTTCAACCAAACCATCGACAAGACTTCGTTGGGTCAACAAGACGTTACAATGAGCCCTTCATCTTTCTCCTCGAGATCAAAAATTTTGTTTTGGCAAGACTCCCCTCCAATTGGGAAGACCTCTCATCGAACTCATTTGGCTTCGGTGAGACCACCAACAGTTGGCAGGACATTACCCCAAAGCCACATCCTTTCAGCAAGACCACCTTCGGTTGGTGAGACATTACACCGACCAAACCTTCTGTCAGTGAGTGAAACTTCTTTCAGCGAGACCTCGCCCTGTCGGCCAGACCTTTCATCGAGCTCAAAACATTTTATCGAAGGGAGAATCCTTCGGTGAGACTCTGGCGAGTCGGCCATACATCACAACGAGCGACAGGAGTCATATCGATATCCCCTCATGAACAAACATCAGTGTGACATTATCGGGTCGGCGAGACATCTCTCGGAAGCAAACCCCCTTCGCCGAGACTTCGACCATTCAGCTAGACCTCGTGGCGAATGCAAATCTTTCTCCCCACTGACGACCTTGTGAATAATTGTCAATGAGAATTTCATTTGTTGGTAGGACCTTTCATCGAAGCCACCTCGTTTCGGCAAGAGCTCATTCTGGGACCACCATTCCATTTCAGCGAGACCTCACCCCATCAGTGAGACATCACATCGATGACACCTCCCTTCGCTGAGACCTCCATCATTCAGAAAGACCTTATGCCGAAGGCAATCCCCTCTGGCGAGACTTTATGCAGTTGGAGAGACATCATCCTGAAGAAAACCATTCCCCTCGACGCCACCCTTGTGAACAACTGTTAGCGAGACATCCCAAGCGGAGAGATATATAAAATTTCACAACGACGGAGATGTCTTGGCAACCATGAGGATTTCAAGCGGATATAACACATTGCTAGTTGTAAGACATTAAATTTGAGTCTCTTGACTTTTCTTCTTTGAGGAATTTTTATGCCAGATCTCTAGAGATAGGGCATGCCTTCCTACACTAACCAATAGGAAAATAATCAAACAAAAACCATTTCTGGAGGATGACTAAAGTAGCTGCCCATTCTTTTCAAAATATAGTGACTGGCATGCTTAAGGACAGCCAAGTAAAAATGGGACACAGGAAGATATTTAACAAGATGATGTACTGTTTCTTGAAAGAGGTGAAAAAGTTTACTTACCTTACTAAACAATTCATATGTATTGTCAATCAAAGGAGGATAAGTAAATTGAACATACTCTTGTTTGGATGTTAGTGCATCCTTGATAACATCTTCTATTGTGTCTTCATGTATGGGTGCAAGATTGATCATTGGTGTTATATTGAATTCCATCTAGGCAAAATATCTGATAGGGCAGCCTCTGGTAAGGGTAAAGCTTGAACTTTCCTTGCTGATCTCTTGCTCATAGGCTGCCACTTTATCACCTTGCTGGCTGGAAAAGCCTAATCCCTGTGGCTGACTTGGTGAAAAAATGGAAACCTCCTCAGTATGCTCATGTTTTCCAAATGAACACTGATTCCTTCAATGGAAAACAATAAAATGGCTTCCTCCAAGACACTTTCAATCAATGCATCAGCCTCAGTGTCTTTTATGCACTAGAATGGAAGTTGCTTATAATTCTTATCATTACTCAAAGAAAGACATTCCAAATCATTATTTTCTTCTTCAATGAAAGAACGTAAAAGTTCAAATAATGAAGTGGCCTCAACGGGAGAAGGAAAAGGTTTAACTAGTTTAGCAGTCTCAAACTCCTCTACACAACAAAAAGGAAGCTCTTTCAACCAATCATGATCTTGTAAAACAGGATTATGAGGCTCCTCCTATTGTTTCGGCAACTCTGCAAGCTATTGCTCCATATCATCATGACTATCAACTTCTTCTGGTTCTTTGCCATCCAATGTTCAACAAAACTGTTCAATAATAACTATGCATGCTTCTTCATAAAGGTTGACATTGGATTTCGCATTCATAACATGCTCAAAGAAATCAAAATCCATACCTTGAAGAAAAGTATTCGGTTCAGCTTTAGGCTTTTCGTCCAAGTCTAATGCTCCATTGTCTTGCGAACTGTCATCAATCGACAACTGCCCAAATTGTTTGATGTCTTCTAGCTGTTTTGAAACTATAACCTCGCAAGTGCCTTCCACTTGAGGAAGATCTTCAGTCAGTTTTGAGCTTTGAGAAGAAGCAATCTGCTTGAAGCTTGGAATTGAAAACACGTGCCCCTCCAACTTAGCAATTTCATCGTAGTTGTCCCTGCTAGATTCACCCTGCCTGAAACTTGGAAGTTTGTACTTTGAGGCCCCCTCCTGTTGTTTCATCTGCTCATCCTTAGCTGCAACTTGTCTAGCCAACAATTCCTTCTCATATATTAGCGCTTCCAACTCCTGCTGATGAATGTGAGCTTGAAAGGAAAGCTCCTCTTGCTGCATATTATACTCATTTTCCCTTTCTATGTCTAACATCCGCCTTTGAAACTGCAGCAACATCTCCTTGACGCTACCCAACTCGGTATTCACATTGTTAGATTTTTGGGACTGACTCGGGAGGCTACAAGGCTGGCTCAAAGTGGAATTAATATGCTGCGAGGGGAATTGAGTAGGAGTGGGAGGGTGGGAAGCATGATAGGATTGCTGATAATGTTGGTTGCAATGAGGAGAAAGATTGTTTGCAGACCCAAAACTTAAATTTTCATGAAATGGAGGAGAATAACCACTATATTGCTGATAACTAGACATTGCAAGGTAAAATATGAAGCATAAGCAAGTCTAGATAGCAAACCTCCTTAACTGTAGGTACCTGGGCTGCTGAAACCAGTTGATATTAAATTGGAGTCGCCATGGTGCTATTTGCGCTGCCTTCAAAGGCTGATATTATTGAGAAAAACACCAGATTTCTCAGTATTTTAAATTCCTCAATGATACACTGATATACGGAGTCGCCATGATATGTTGATGTTAACCTATGAAAGGCCTGAATCTTACTGGTTGTATATCAAAAACCAATAATAGAC
>VDFB02069764.1:0-25875 GCA_007258455.2 Sequoia sempervirens | reverse complement strand
GATTGAGATCCTCTACATGTGAGAAGCTCCATTTTTTAAATAATAAAATTATTCTCTTGTTTGTGGGTTATTTTCTGTGTCTCGGGTTGTGCCCTCATCATAACTCTACCATATTTTCGTTGCCACACAGATTGTGGGCATTTTTCTCTCCTTCTCGAGGTTTCTTCTTATTGCTTGCAAGGTTCTCAAGCTTTTGTCTTTTGCAAATTCTAGGGCTATGGGTGGCAATAGATATTGTGTGGGGCCCTTGTCATGCAACTTTTTTAAGAAAAAGGAGGTTTAGTGTATTTTGGAGAAAGGTGAGTTAACACCTTATCTGAAAAGGATGCATGGAAACAACCCGCAGGTGACAGCTTTGTTTGCTAAAGCCTGGAATAACAAGGTATTGAAATTGGGAGGTATAGAGTTTGATGTGAATGAAGATTTCATTGCTAATATAACTAGGCTTTTGACTAAAAGTAAGAAGTTCTACAGGGACAAGAAGGAATCGAAGGCTGCCATGCAAGTTTTTTTCAAAGATAATGAAGCTCAAGACCTTAAGCTGACTAAGAGTGGAAGGCACTAGAGGAGTTCACTCAAAGCACTTTGGGGGGATGTTGTTGAGGAGCTTATGAGATATATAACCCTTGAGGGTCGGTTCTTTACGGTAAATGCATCACTTTGTTCTCCTTAATCACTTCCGCTATGAAAAGAAATTTTTATTTCCTTTCTATCTTCTGGCGTCTTTGGAATTTGGGTTGAAGGATCATAAAAGGAATCCCAAGAACCCTATTTTTCATGTTGGGCTTATCCTATTAATCAATGATTATGCTAATGCCTTTGAGGTTTCCAAATCGCTTGTTGCCCCTAAGGGTAAGCAACTTAAATCGACTGAGTATGACACAGTTTTTGAAGAAGAGTCAAGTAGCAAGAAAGGGAAAAAGAGGAAAGTTGTTCTAGAGGAGTCTGAAACTGAGGATGAACTAATTATGTCCTAGACTCCCAAGCTTCCTTGGAAGTGGTCTCGCAACCTCTAGATGTGGGAATGTCTATTAAATGGGAGTTGGGTCCTAATCTGAAGGGATATGAGACTGATAGCGAGCAAAAAGTTGATAAGTCGATTAATGTGGAAGCCCCTGCTACAACTCTGAAGGAAAAGGTTGAAGAGGATTCCCCATCGTCCCTGGTTGTGCAAACAAAGAGAAAGAAGGACCAAAAGGCATGCAGTAATAAGAAGTTGGCTATTAGGTCTATGGGCAATTGTTGGAAATGCAAGCGAGCAATTATCTTTTGATATAGTTGTTCATTTTTGTAAAGGGTTTTAGGGCCCCTTCAAAACCTATTTTACCTCTAATAAAAAACTAAACTAGGATATTTTTGGGTGATGTGGATTGCCCTTTTGTCTTGATACTCTTGCATCAATATGCATGAATTAGAATTAATTATATAGTACTCTAGTTGAGTAGAGAATATTGCTTCATAACATATTTCAAGGATGACCTCTTGATAGAGGACAGTGCATGAGAAAGGATTTTGTATGTGAGAAGTAACTAGTGAATGCTCTCTTGCTACTATAGGAAATGTAAATTGTACAAAACTTCCCATCTTATTATGGTATTCATTGGATGAAGCCCTTGCTCTAAAGTTAAAATCATCCCAAAAAACTCACAATGGTGCATGTATGTTCAAATAGAATATGAAAATAAGTTTATGGGATTAGAATAAGAACATACTCCAACCACCTATTTATGAAGGGAATCTATTGTGGAGTGAAGACCTTCTTTACCATAATTGGAATTTGGGAGGAGGAATTTATCTTCACCACTATTCTAGGGTAGCCAATACCATCCATGGTTCAAAACTGTAATGCTCCTTTGTTACATATTTGGATAAGGGGGGAAGAAGGAAAACATTGGTAGAAATAATCATATTGGTTCTTGCATAAAAGATTCAACCAATAGTTGATCCAAAATTCACCTACAAGGCTATTTGGGCTAATAAAAATCAAATGGAACTATATTCATACTAATATGATCACAGTCAACCAATGTCATGAGGCTGAAATGACATGGATAGAGACACCAAGAGATGTTGGGGAATCTAGGATACTTTGTAACAAAAAAGGCACAACTTCATCTTTCTCCTATTGTTGACTTTGCATAGCAACATCATTGTTTTGTAGGTAGTCATATATTTATCATGCTTATCCTAGTAGATAGAATAGATAATCCATGGATATGACAATGTTGGAAGGAGATACTTACGTTCCCAAAATATTGCTCATTTAATGCAAGCTATGAGGAATTTTCTATTCCATAGGAATAGTGTTAGACCTCATAGAGCTATGTATGACCAACACTCAAAGGAAGGTAACACACAAGAGTACTAATTCAAAGATAATTTTAGAGAAAGGCCTCATTGGGATGTTCTCATGTATTAGAGATTGAGAAATATTGAAAGAAATGACACAATACTAGGAAACTTTCATCTTCTCCACAAGTATATAATGATTCGTTAATAATTGGGCATCAATTACAAAGGTTGAAAATATGTTTTTTGAAAGAGGGTACATGGGTATAGTTGCAGTAGGTTTTCATCTCACGGTAAAGATAATAAGTTTGAATTAAATTTCTACAACTCTGATTTTTTTTTGCTAATAATTTACTATTCAAACACTTTGAAAACATGAGAAACGAACCAAAGCCTCATCAAGAACACCATTTTGTTCATATGCTGCAATCCATTCCATGGAACCCCATTGGATGATGCATTTTGTCAAACAATTCCTATGCGTTCTCTATACTACCATATTTCGCATACATGTCTATCAGCATAGTCACAACAACATCATTAACAAAAAAAAAAATGACTTTCAATATTTCAACTTCCTGGTAGTTGTTTTTCCTGGCCAAGACAACTTTCCAAAAACCCATGCCTTCATTTAACAAATAACAACAAAACCATTTGAGAATGAAATAAAACACAAAAAGGTAATGATAACAGCTGCTAACAGATTCCGAAAAATAGAACTCACTAAGACCAGGGCAAGTAACTTACCTCAAGATTCTGCACAAATTGTGTCGTGCTGTCAACAATCCGATGAAAAAAAATGGACAGACTTTGCAGGAAAAGTTTAGAAAGCCCTACCAAAGCAGAGTTTTTAAAATGAAACTAACTAAAACCAATCTCCCTACAACTGCTTCAGTCTATTCACAGTGAAGGCAAAGTGGATTTGAAAATATCGAAGCCAATGACCAAAAGAAAAGAATTGCTATAGTTCAGGATGGTTGCATAGATTCATATTTTTCTTAAGCATTTGGAGGTTTTCCCGAAAGTGGTGAGACTTCTTTGTATGCTATACAGTAATTGTAGGCTCAGGCCCTACAAATCTGCAAATCTCTCTACTTCATTTTATGAAGATGTGGTGAAAGCTCTTGACTTATTTCTGTAGATCCGTTATTTTTCTTGCGCTAATTTTGTAAAATTCTAGTATTGGTATCTTTACACATGCAAATTCATGAGGAAAAGGTCAGATGCTTTCTGAATTATAGCTTTTGGAACTAGAATTGAGATAGTGGGAGAAACATTGCAACAAGACACTCCAGAGAAACTAGTGGAACGGTTGGCATACTTATGGACAGTGAATTTTCGAGCTATTGTTGCAGGAGATGGTGATCCTCTGGAATTCAGGCAGAGTAAGAAACACTGAAGGAAGAGAGAAAACTAAAGCAATGGTCGGAAGACTTATATGCACAGCAAGTTTTCATACTCTTGTTTCAGGAGGTGGTACTCCAATTAATGACCGTAGGCAAGAGATTTTCCCCCAAAACGCAAAGGTATATAGGTCAGCTAAAATAACTATGAGAATTGAACTTATATGCTTCCTAGCCATAAAGGTTGATCCCCTGATAGAAAACATCTTCTCCTCCTTTGGGGTAAGGATCTCCTCCTAACTTCCAGAATCATATCATGCAGAATTTTAATTTGCCTGGTTCACTTGCTCTGTGTGTTGATAACTCTGATAATTTGCAGTTAGAATCTGGTTCATATGTTGAAGCCAATCTTCCTGCCAGTCTCTTATTTACAATGCAGCTGATAATGTTTTTAATATGGTTTCTGTTCTTGCTGATATTTTTGGTCTAGTGCCTTATCATGGACCTATTATTTGACACGTTTCTCAGATTTATCATTCTACCAAAAGATCCGATCATATATCTGACAAAGTTCATGCTCCTGCTGATGGTCTTCCTCTAGTTCCTCCATGGACCTATCTGTTTGATATGTTCTTGAGATTGCTCACTTCACCCCTACACTTTATTTGTAGATAATGATCTCAATGAAAACAACCGGTTTCTTCGGTTCCCTGCATGGATCTGAAATATCTCTGGGATTTTAGTATACTTTTGTTAACTAATAGGTAATTATTTATTGCCTTTATTCTGGAGCTGAAATACTATTAGTCTTTTGCAAAGTTTGTAAAGGAATTATGAAATATTCGTAGTGCTAATACTTCGTCAATTTTGAGCTGAATTGCATTTACTGAGGACAACTCACCATCCGTAAATCAATTTGCATTTACTATTCCGTCCGTCCGTTAATAATTCTGCGTTACATTTTAAAATGGCAAACAACCAGAAAAATTGTTTTGCAGTGAGTTGTTTCCCACGTGAGAGAGGGTTACGTTAGAAATCTCCCACTATATATAGCCTATCAGCTAATTAATAAATAAAACATAAAAAGTGCAATATTTACAATATAAATATTATTTTTAATATTTATAATATGTTATTCTTATTAAAAAATTCCCTTAATATTTTTAATATATAATAGCTTAATTTTAGTAGTTTTAATATTCATATTAACTTGTCCAATTAAAAAAAAAATGATCTTCTACAAAGTAATATAACTAACATTATCTAAGCGACTTTCCCATCCTTGCACAAACGAATGGTTTTATACATGAGTGACCCTAAAATGAGTGCATAAATATCAATTGCTAGCTGGGAAATATACATTCAAGAGCACTTACCAAGGCATAAGAGTTATGCTCCTTTAGAATTGATAAAAGAATCATCATTTACAAAGTCGCTTAATTTTTTCATTTGACCAACATCAACCAGCCAGCCAAGTATCTTGACAGTTGCATCACTTGGAGCACAGCCTTCTTTCTTCATTTGATCCATCAACCAACATGTTTTTACAAGGTCATGTCTTTGCCCAAAAGTGCGCAATAGTATATTGTATGTGACAACATCTGGAACCAAACCCTTTGTTCTCATCTCATTCAGCATTGAGAAAGCCATATCAAGTTTGTTTTCCTTGCAAAAACAATCAATTAATATATTATAGGTTACAACATTTGGAGTAATACCAATAGCTTTCATGTTTACAAAATACTTCAAGGCCTTATTTATTTCACCAATTTTGCAGTGGGCATCAATCAGACTGCTATAAGTGACTACATTAGGAGTCAAGTCTTCATCTAACATCTTACTCATAAGTGAATGTGCTCTACAAAGATCTCCTACCTTGCACAGACCATTAATGACTGTAGTGTATGTCACTTCATCAGGTTTCAAATCCCTTTCTGCCATCCCCTCTAAGATCTTTCCTACCATGTTCATGTCTCCTGTTCTACAGAATGCACATATTAGTGTAGTATATGTAATTACGTCAGGAAGATGTCCCCTGTTTTCCATCTCAGAAAGAACCGTAAATGCTTCCTTTTCCCTGTTACTCTGACATAAACCACCAATCAGAGTGGTATAATTTACAACATCTGGAGAATAACCTTTCTTTAGCATCTCTTTGAATAACTTTTGAGCCTTTTCCACCTCATGCAATTCACAGAGGCTGCATATCAAAGAATTATAAGTAAATACATTTGGCTGTAAACCCTTTCTGGACATGTTATTAAAACAATCCCAAGCCTCGTCCATCCTGCCATCTTTGCACAGTCCATCAATAACTGCATTAAATGTCACTTCATCGGGCAAAGGACCAAACTCCTCCATTTGTACAAACAGATTGTAGGCTTTGTCTGTTTTTCCAGCCTTGCAAAAGCCATCTATCAGGCTAGTATAAGTGTAGGTGTTAAGAAAATAGCCATCTTGTATTATTTTAGCTACTAATCCTAGAACCTCATCTACTCTTTCTACTTTGCAGAGACCATCAATCAATGTGTTATATGTGACAGCATCTGGAGAACAAAGAGCATGTTTCATCCTAGCAACTAACCTGAGAGCTTCATCTTCCCTACCCACCTTGCAGAGACCATTAATTAGAGTATTACATGAAATAATATCAGGAGAAATGCCAGCTTGTATCATCTCAGCAAATAAAACAAGAGCTTCATCTACTCTACCTCTTTTGCAGATCCCATCAATTAGGGTGCTGTATGTAACAATATTAGGAAAACAATGAGCATGCCTCATTCTGTGCAAGTTCTCATGGGCTTCCTTAATATGATCCCCTTTACACAAAGTCTTTATGAGGGTGTTATAAGTGATAACACTAGGATGTATTCCCATCTCTTTCATTTCAGCAAGAAGGGAGTTGATTCTGCAGAGATCGCCATCATTTCCAAGACCAGCCAAAAGCGCATTGAAAGATATGACATCGAGAGGACGGCGTTGAGTTAGGGCGGAGTGGAAGAGGTCCCAGGCCTTGTTTGTTTTACCCGATTTACAGAGGGCGGAAATAGACTGAGTGAAGTGTACAACATTAAATTTGGGGGTGATGTGATGAGAGGGTTGCTTCTGTTGAGATGAGGTGCTGTAATTTATTGTAGAGAGAATAGAAGTTACCTGTTTAAAGAGGGGGCGTGTCCATTTCAAGTTGTGCACCATCTTCATCTTCATCTCCATCTTCATGTGGTTAACAGTGCAGAGCAGAGCAGAACAAAACCCTAAAATATCTTCTCGTCTTAACCTTCTCTCGACAACAAATAAAAGCAAAGCAAATATAATTCCCATGATTGCCGGAATAAATATAAATTTTATATTATTTCATTTTATTCCGAATAAATTTATATTTTATAATATATAATCAATTTATTATTTTTAAATTATAGTATAAAACATAAACAATTAAATATTTATTTAAATTTATAAAAAGTAAATTATATTTAAAATAATTTAAATTTTAAATTTATGTATGTAATAATTTATAAAGTTATTTGTTTGTTTACACATCTATGTGACGTGTATTTTGTGTTTAAATATCTCTTTCAATAATGATTTTAATTAGAAGTCTCTTACATGCTTGTTGGATTGCAAAGTGGCACACACCTAACACCTGGGGCATGGTGGGAATCTCTTTAATTTTATTTACAAGTCAAGTGAAACTCAATTTGAAGGGTTGCTTGGTTGCAATGCACATAAAAGATGAATAGTGCGCTGTAATACACACATGGATAAGTTATAACAAACTACAACACATTCTCTCTAACTACTAATAAAAAAAAGGGAGGAAGGGTTAGAGAGATAGAGCCCAAGGATCCAAGAATGAAAACTATAATACAAGATGAACAATTAAATAGTTGACGAAGCTCATTGTCAATCAGTAGTTTCAAAAGTAGAGAGAAAACTAATGTTATATTTGAAGGAAAATTCAATTCCAATATCTCAAGGCCATCATACACCATTTACATGCATAGTAAGATGGTTTGAACACTAGAAATCAAGAAGATTAAAAAAAAAAATTGTATTCATTGGAAATAAGTGTTCATTGCATTTGATGTTGAAGGAAAACCCTTAAAAAAGTAGAGATCAATTGAATTTTAGCCCAAGAAAAATGAGAACCAAGAGTTGTAAAAGCTATCTTTCTATGTTATCTTTTATGTTGTGCTATGCTAATAAGATTTCCTTTTAGCTTCTAGTTACATTACCTTTAATGGATGAGGCTTCCTCATTAGTTACAAGGCATTATACAATACCCTAGAAAATTAATTTTAAATTATGGCTCCTTTTGAGTTCTTTATAGTCACAAACCAAGCCCATACACAAATCCTCTAATTTGGTACTTTCAGATTCATGAGAATGAGCTTGAATGATGTAAATCCATGTTAAAAGTATTGATCAATTATGGTGATCTATCAAAAAATTACTAGGTCAAATGATGATATTCCTTTTTCCTATATTAGAGATCCCTAGGATACTACAAGCTATGCCTTCATTAACTTCCTCATCCACCAACTCATCTAGTTATAAATTTAAGAAAAATCCACCATTGAATCCTATACCAATGGTAATCAAAGGGTCAAAAGCATAGAATTAACATTTAAATCTACTAAAATGCACCTTCAAAGAATAAAATTCCTTAAATAACATTGCTTAGGCTGCATTAGGGTTTATACATGCTATTTAAAGATGAGGTTGTATGCATGAGTAGGTAAAACAAGGGCTTGGATGGACAATATTTCTATTAGCAATATCTTAGATGTGCACGCGGATGTCATCACTTTGCTAGCTCAACCACTAAAATTAATCAAATGCAATACAAGTTTTCCTACCTAGTTTAAGCAGTTGTATATGTGGGAAACATGTTTTAAGTAGGGATTGGTTGACACAATATGACTAGTAAGGTGCAAAAATATAAAACTTGGAGGTAGATGAGCAATTTATAGGGAATATAAAGATGCACATAAGGATTTGAGTTTCACAAGAAAAGGAAGTGCAAAGCAATGAAATTGGAAGTAATATGAGAATTTTCCACTTTGTAATATTACTTAGAATTTTTACATTTACATGGCGAAGACATGCAAAAATGCAGAAGTTAGAAACAGAAGTGTAGCTTACAACTATGCAAAATTTTATTTGAGGTTTTTAGGCCTATTAGGCTAAATTAAGGGGAGTTACATAAGGTGAAAATAAGGAATAAGGAAGGTACAAAGTGTACATAGAGTCTTCAAGTCCACAAGGAAATATTGAGAGGAAGGGAAGAGGTATAGTGATGTGAAACATGCACAAAAATTTTCCGTTTTTGCAAGGGGGTAAGGGGTCTTATGAGTGTGGGGGTATAGTGAAATGAAGGAAATGAGGTCTACAAGTCCACAAAGGTGAAGAAGCGAGTAGGGACATGGGTATGTAGGAATATGTGGAATTAATATAGTGGTAGACTTTTGTACTTATTTATATTTTTGAAAAGGATAAAGAATATAGTGGAAAAAAGGGAAGTAGTTCAGGAAGTGAGGAAGCAAGAGAACTATCTAAGTCCTTGAAAGTTTTGAAAATACACAAAAGAATAATTTAGTACCAATTGAATAAAAAATTCTCCACTTTTGGAATGTGTGTCCACATCATGGCCACTTGAGACTTGAACATCATATATTTGAGTCTTCAACTAAGAATTTTTATGTTGACCAACTTTGAGCTATGATTTTTTTATTGTCAATTATCAATTATGACTTTTAAAAGAGTCAAACATTATGATTTGTGTATTCCCTTGCAAAAGTGCTATTTTTTTTATGTTTACATGTTCTGCATAATGATAATGCAAACTATTTCAATATTTGCATGAACAGTTGCATTAGAAAATTATTCAATCTTTTTATGTTGACAGTAGTGTGGAAGATAGTATGCTAGTTTTACTAAGTAGAGATGCACAGTCAAACTTGTCATATGCATTCCCAAACATTTCATTGAAGTTCTAGGAATCCTATGCATAAGGAAGGATAGTAAGAAAGGGATAAAAAACTAATGCTTTGATGGAGCAAATGACAAGAGGATGTTTGTATCAAAAAATAAGATACTAGTCTCAGTTTCTAAGGACAACTTACAAAAGGCTATCAATAGAGGATACCAGTCTAAAAAATTCATAATGAAAGAAATCATAACAAGGAATCATGATGGACCTAGGATTCTTAAAAGAAAAGTGGAAGGTATATAGATGGAAGGTGTCCATGAGTGATGCAGATATAAAGGTGAAAGTTCCAAACAACAAGGAGGAAGTGCACAATATAACATTCAATGAAATGATGGTAAAATGGTAGTGAAAAGTGGCATTGATGAAAGGTAGGGTACTGTCAAATAATGGTGAATAGCAGTCATCCTTCTAATGATAGTACATAGTGAATTACATGAAGTTATTTCAAGTGCTACTCAAGGGTTTGAATGACACTCTAGCAAGAATGTTCAAGGAAATGTTGGGTAAACACATATTACCTAGTATCTTTACTTACAATGCACTCCTACATGGTTACCATAAATCTAGAGAAATGAATGATGCAGACATGATCTTCAGTCAAAATGTTTAACAAAGGCTTAATACTAAATGAGGTTACTTATATCATCCTCATTGATGACTACTATAAACAAGACAATTTGGATAAGACCTTTGCTATGTTTGATGATATGTTGAAAAAGGGTATAACTACCATTATTTATACCTACACTGTATTTATTCATAGCCTGGCAATGATATGGTGAAGGAAAATAATTAATCCTCTACCACTATGGTTGGAAGTTATTAGTGGGGTACACTACCTCTGGATCAACAAATACAATTTCCATGGTATGAGTTGATTTCCACACTATGACCAAGTTTATCTCCAAGATTGTTGTAAGCCAAACTATTGCGAGAGATGCAAATTAGTTCTATCATTTCATAAAGGGACAATGTTCTTGTGGAGATTATTGAAGCAGGCTCTAAGCATGGTATTGCACCATAACAAGCTACAATGGCATGGCCTCTAGTGATAAACAAAAGACCAAAGGGCCTTGAAGCAAAGACATAAAAGGATGATAGTGTCATAACAGAAAATACAATAGCCATGAAATAGAAGAAATAGTTTTGATAAATTGTATAAGTGGCAAATTTCAAAGGACAGTGACCTCAATAATCCTTAGCATGCATAATAAAACTCCTAAAGCAATCAACTATGCATGGAAGGAGGGTAGTCAAAGGGTGATAATGAAGTTAGTGACAATGATCTTCACGCTAAAACAATGCCACATGAGTAAATGATAGCCATTTCATTAAAGGAGTAGGAGACATTACAGTCAACTACCCATTTCCATGACACAAATGACAAAGTGCTAGAACATCCTACTAAAGAGGATGATATGGAATGTTCTATCTACCTCTACCATTGGTAGCTTGTAGGGAAAAACATTTGACATATATTCACTATCAATAAATACTATTGGTTCTTTGGTAACATCAAAGTTGGATCATGGGGATGTTGAATGCAATTTCTCAACAAAAAATTGTGTATGGTGAAGGTAGATTTGCTAGAACAGAGTGAGGGAAGGTTATAGTCATGGAAAATGCAAAGACTATTTTTCATTACATATAGCAGTTTGAAGATAGGACTACTTGAGGGAAGTGGTTCATCACATGACCGTGTTCTTGAAGGTAGTCTTGATGACTATACAGTGAAAAATGACATCCAAGGGCAGGGACAACTAAAAGATGACAATACCTATAACATCAAGAGAAGTGACATACAAAAATGTTGATTTGTAAATCCTTGGACATTCAAAATAATAGAGCATGATTGAATAACAAGATAGTTTTTTAGGACTCATAAAGGATATTTTTGAAGATATCTTGATGGAGAAGCTTTATCCAATGCCACAAAGAGATGTTTCCTCTCAATAATCTCTCACATGCCTTATCATCATGGATAAGGGCATTTTTGGCATTCATGAAGGAGGTTGGACAGTTTGGGTTCTTCATGAGCAGTCAAAGACATCATGCAAGCATCAAGGAGAAGATATACGTGAGATAGTGTGATCAAATCACCCACTTTTTCAAGCTTATAGGAACATCTCAACCTGCACAAATTCAATAGCATTCAAAGAAGGATTTCAATCAAAAACACCATGGATCCTTTCTTGAGGATCTTAAAAGGTGGAAGCAGTAGTCAGCTGCCCAAAGGATTTTTGACTTTTCAAACTGTGACATGTCACTTGTTTATTGTAACAAATTACTAGGGTTTAGGAAAAAAATTTATGCAAAAAGGCTTGCCTTGTTTCTTTTTCAAGCAGTTCTTTCACTTTTGGAGAAGTATTATAAGCTTGCAAAAGTTTCTTTCTATCTTTTCTATGTATTCTAACTCTGATTTTCAGTTTTGGAATTGAGAATAAAGCATTGTAATCCTTTATTTTCAGAACACTTTCAATCAAAGCAAGATATATGTCAGACTTGTATTTGCAAAGAGCATCTTCTATCAATAAATGAGCACTTTTGGCCTTCAAAGGTCATCTTCTATCAATAAATGAGCACTTTTGGCCTTCAAAGGTCATCTTCTATCAATAAAATGAGGACTTTTGGCCTTCAAATATTTTTTCCTGGTTGTGTATATAAGGTAATTTATGACATTTATTTTTCAGATGCAAATCCTTAAATGAATATCTTATTTTCATCATCTTCAAATAGAAAAATATATATATGTGTAGGTTATTGCTTGTGTCATAGTTCAAGAAGATGTTATTAGAGAAGAATATTAGATTTTGTCCCTTCTAAAACTATAAAAACATGGACTTTTCAATGAAACACTGATATATAGATATATCAAAACACCAATGTTGTGCACAAACAGCCTAAGATATTGATTAGTTGTATGTCAAAACAGTAGTCCAAAGTCCAACAAAAACACAATTTGGTGCATCACCCCATAGTTCAAGTGAAGTACCAAAGGAACTAGCCCTCTTTAGAGGTTGATCTCCAAAATTTGAGCTCACACTCAAGGAGATCATCCCATGTTTCACTAGTAGGATGATTTTTGCAACTCAACCAAGGTGCATACTTACTTGATAGCAAATCTATAAGGTAGTAGTATGAAGGAGCATAAAAATATGGAGGAAATAAAATTTGGATCCATAATTTTTAAGTTATAGATTCAAGTCACAAGGATTCCAAATATGAAGAAAATGGAAGATTACATATTGTCAAGAAAGCATAGAAGATGTAACACAAAACTTCAAATTATGTGAGGAATGAAAAAGAAGGGGAAAATAAGGTAAGTTGATAGTTGCTTAAGAAAAATAACATCTAGAAGAATTTAAGTAAAACATTTCTCGCATGTATAATGAAAAGCAAGATCTTAGTGTACTACATTTTGCATGAGAATCTCAAAAGGTAATGACAAGGAAATTACTCTTGGGTTTACAAGTTGGTATGAATGATCATTTTATCCACCAAGTACCAAGAAAGACTGGTCTACTTAACATCAAGGAAGAAAAAGGTAATATTCCAATATTTCTTATGAGTACAATTTAACTATGAAAGAGATGATAATATCATATATTTACTTTACACTATGTCGTTTCAATATTTTTATCATCGTGGAAAGTGATTTAATCATCCCAAGAAAAAAGTCAAAGATAAAACTTGCAATAAAGGACACCTAGATCATTTTACTCAAATACTAAATTTTCTATGCACATAGGAGTGAGATCCTAGCATTCAAATCACTTCCACAATTCATCATGGTAGGGGATACAACACTATGTTATCATCCTAGATGTCAACAATGACAATCAAAATTTCGTATTTGTTCCTTAAGATGTTTGGTGAATATATAACCGAAGAGACAAGGATCATGGTAATGTATGATATCTTTTAATTTGATCAAGTGAATATTCTGTGTTCTTTTTTGAAAGGAAAAATAAATGAGCAATGGAAAGTACTAACTAATGAGCATTGTTTGAAGGAAAGAGATTACCAAGAAATAGAGAAGCCAAATCAAGCACCACCAAATGCAAAGGAGACACAAGAATTTGATAAGGGGAAAAAATAAGAAAAAACCCCAATATTATGAATGGAGGAAAAATGCCTAAGAATGATACAAAGAGAGAGAGAGCACTTAATCCTTAAGCTTGCTTGCTTGAATATGAAGAATGAGAGGAGAGGCACCTCAATAAATAGAGGTGAGAAGAGGAGTTAGAATGTAACTCCCAACTCAATGAATGCCACCATTCATCTATGTGAGTGCAATGTGTCAAAAAACTCTTAAGAAGGTGGTTACAAGTATTCCTTAATAAAGGAATAAAAAATAAAATGAGTCATCCTCACACATGTGTGAGAAAACAAAAAGGCAAAAGACTTGTAGGGATTCCTTTGGAATATTTCTACAAGATAATAAATAATTACAATTAAAGAATAATCTTTACCAAGTAAAGATTAATCTTCTAACATCCCCCCTTAAGCTTTACTTGGGAAGGTTACATCAAACCCTTCAAGAGGTTGTAATCCAAGATTTTTACAATGAAAGATAAATTTATCTTTACAAAGAGCTTTGGTGAGAATATCTGCAACTTGATGTTCACCTTTGCAATACAGAAGAGAAATTTGCTTGTCTTCAATTTGCTCTCTAATGAAGTGATGTTGAAGAGAAATGTGCTTGTTCCTTGCATGAAAAATTGGATTCTTATCCAAAACAATAGCACTTTTATTATCACAATATAAAGGAGTAGGATCCTTTTGAGGTAGACCCAAATCTTCTTAACCATAACGCTTCTTTTGATGAATATGTACAACCTTTATATTCAACTTCTGTAGAACAAAGAGAAGTAGATTTTTGTTTCTTACTATTCCATGAGATTGCACCTAATACAACAAAGAAACAAGAACCACAAGTTGATCTCCCATCATTGGAATCACCTCCTAAATCTGAATCAGTATAACCCTTTAAAGAAAAATCACAATTTGCATCATAAAAAAGACCAAGATTAAGAGTACCTTACCATATCTTAAAATTATTTTTGCAACTTTAAAATGAGTTTGTTGTGGTTTAGATATAAATCTAGAAGCCAATCCAACACTATAAGAAATATCAAGTCTAGTAAGAGTTAGATAATTTAAACTTCCTACTAATTGCCTATATAAAGTAGGATCAACAAAAGGAGTTTCCATATCAACCATTAATTTAGTTCCTAATTCACAACCTGAGTAGAAAAACACTTTGCATCATTCATTTTAAATCTATCTAAGAGATCTTGAGCATATTTATGTTGAGAAAGAAAAATACCTTTAGGTGTTTTCCAAATTTGTATACCCAAAAAATAATGTAATAAGCCTAAGTTAGTCATTTGAAATTGTTGATTGAGTTGAGACTTAACATCACTAATCAAATTATTAGAACTAGAAGTGATAATTAAATCATCAACATTTTAAATAATAATCACAATATCATTTTTTTTGTATTCAAAATATGTGAATTACAAGGAGGTTGCAGTATAAAACTACAAAAAAAGCACGAAGAAATGAACCAACAACAACAAAAATAGTTTCAGTAATTACATGGTATATGCAATTGACAACAGTTGTATAAACAACAGCTAAAACAAAATTAAAAAACTATAGTCTAATTATAGTCCCAATAGGGAATACATCTGTCAAAATTGACAACTATAGAAAGAGAAAACATGACAATAGCAACTTGATCAATCAATGGAATTTGAGAAGACCAATCACGAAAATTGAATAGAATCAATCCTGAAAGTGAGACTTTAACCCCTGTGCAACTATAATTTTTCTTTCGCTCAGCAGTTGATTAACCTGGAGTTTGATTTGTTGGATTTGAAAATCAATCTTTAAATTCTTCTTAGCCTTGGCCTATAGATGAGAAAAGAGAGAAATCAGATAATAAAAAATGTCAGAGTAAAGCCCTAGAAGTGCAACTCCCTAGTGATCACTAAGGTTATTAAAGACAACTCTGCACCTATTTCTCCAAATATAAGATAAAATGACGTTCTGATGTAACTCCATTAGCAATGACGTTTTGATGTAACCCAACCCCAAGAAGAGCTTCTTTCCAGCTTAGATTATTCCCAAAGATAGCTGGTAGGTCGTGGAAAACAATATTCCATTGCCTTTTAATAGATTGGAATCCCCAAAAGATATGCCTTAAATTTTCTCTGCTTTGACAAAAGGGGCAATTAGTTGGTTGGATCATCATACATTTCAACCTATTATCAATGGGGAGTTTGCAATGTAAAAATTTCCAAGTAGTTAATTGAGAATCAATATTAGCCTTTGATTTCCAAATCTAGGCAGATAATTTACCCCAAAATTTCTCATTGAACTTGCAATTCCACTTGGAGTTCAATCTAGAACTTAGAAGCAAATTTTGGAGTAGTTGAAGGTACACTTTTTTCAAAGGAAAGAAAAGAAAAGGATCAGAGGTTAGTCATAACCAATCTTTATAAAAGTTACAATGGATAGGAGTGCATATCTTCATAGTCAGCTCAATTGGAACCAAAGATTGAACAAAATCGGAAACACTTTGTATTGATTGCTAAGGTTAAATTGGGCTTTGATAGAGTGCCATGACAACTAACTCATAGCATGAAAGTCCCAAAGATCACAAACATTGCAGACTCCTTTTTTGAACAAAAAGTAGGAATTTTTTGGAAAGCTCAAAGCAAGAGGTTGATCCTGATAAGAATATACTTATTCCACCAAATAGAAGAAGTGGAGAAACTAAACCCATGTTGAAGTGAGTTATCTCGCCATTTTAAAAGATGGCATGTGTGTTGCCAAGCTTTCCAAATAGACTGGAGAGGACAAGAAGACTTTATAGAAAAAAGGGGAATGAAGAATTTTATCAAGCTAGCCTACATGCTGTCATTTGCCCTTGACAGAAGCAAGTTTAATACGATTTTGTATAAGAAGCTTCCATAGTTCATTCCCTTGGATAACTCGAATAATCCATTTGGTAGCCAAGCAAAAACCTTGAGTTCTTGGATCTAAAAGCCCCCAACCACCTTTGCTCTTAGGTTGAATACAATGGGCCCAAGATGTGGAAATAATACCTCTATTACCATCCCATTTAGCCCACAAAAATTGACAAATAATTATGATTAACTCATCATACCCCTTTTTGAAGGCATCCAACATGAGGAGTAATAAACATGCGTAGCAAGAAAATTTTTATTGACAGCCTATATTTTTCTAGCCAAAGAGAAATTTATTTCCCCAAATAAATAACTTGTTCTTGAGTTTATTAAGGTACCAATTCCACATGGCTGAAAGAGAAACCACGATGCCAAAAGGTATACCAAGATACCTCATTATTTCCCCATGCTTTATTTGTTTCCACTCATGAGGAATCCAATGGGGGAATAGGACCGGTTTGGATCATCAAAAAAATGTTTTATTATGTGCAAGTTTAGAACCTGAAACCTCACAGTATAGGTCAAGTATTTCCAAAGTGTTGGAAATATTCTCAAAATTTTGCAGAAATAGCAGGTTTTCATCAGCATAATGAGAATTAATTACAACAGTGTAACTAGATTCCTGTAATCAGCTTCTTATGATGAGCATTTTGAAGTAAATAACCCAAAGCATCAGCTATAAGGACATAGAGATAAGGGGCTAAGGGACAACCTTGCCGGATAGATCTTTGCAAAGAAAATGGATCAGTCATTAAGTTCTTGATAATAATCTGAGCATTAGCATCTTGAAACAATATCTGAACATGAGCTCGAAATTTGGGATCAAAACCCAACCATTCAAGCATTTTAAGAATGAAGCTCCATTGAATTATGTCATAAGCTTTATCAAAATTGAGTTTAATCAAAATAGCATTTTGACCAGATTGTTGAGCCCATTCACAAGTCTCCCAAGCTAACATCAAATTATCAAGAATAAATTTTCCAGCAATAAAACCTATTTGCTCAGCTTGAACAATTCTTTGCACCACTAGTTTGATCCTAATGGCCAAGGCTTTTGCTATAATTTTATACAAAGTATTAAGAAGGGTGATGGGATGCCAACCGGAAGTGGAATCTTCATTTTTCCCTTTAGGAAGAAGTTTTATTATGCCACCATTAATAATAGGGCCCAATGATCCATTTTTAAAAGCCTCCAAGTATAAACAATAAAAATCATCCTTAATGTTTTGCCACATAGCTTGGTAGAATTCCATAGGAAGACCATCGTTGTCAGGACTTTTGTAAGAGGCCATAGAGAAGAGAGCCTTTTCCAACTCTTCCAATGATAAAATTCTATCGAAGTAATGACTATAATTAGAAGTTGTTTTGAGAGGGATATAAGGTTTAACCATATCCTCAAGGACTTGTTGGATATCCTGCCAATATTGGTCATGTTTAAAAATATTTTCATAAAAACATTTAAAAATGTTGCATATATCGGAAGGGTTGGATTGAATAACATTAGCTTCATCCCTTATTGTGCCAATTCTTTCCTTTTTATGCTTGTAGTTGAGGTAATTGAAAAAATATTTGGTGCCTTTGCTTCCTTCTTTTATCCATTAAAGTCTAAACCTAATTTTAGCCCCTTGTCCTTTGTAGTTATCAAGTTGACACAATTGAGCTTCTACAGCAGCAGTAGAAGTTTGAATTCTTATGTTACTAGGATCATCATTAAGGAGCTTTCTAGCCTAGGCAAGTTTTCCTTGAAGGGATATCTCCTTACATTTGCGCTGCCATGCCATCTTTTTGCCAAATGAACACAAAAAGTTAGTGCATTGTGTAATGGCGTTGCACCACCAATCAATCCAAGAATCCCCTTCATCGGGTTTAGGAAGGGAGGTCCAAATCCCCACAGGAGCAGACAAGCAAGTATGATTCTCTAGATGTGAAACATTTAATTTGAAAGGCAATGAGTGGTCAATGTTTAAAGTTTGAGATGGGCTTATATTGCAAATTATGGGATAATGAGCAGAAAGAGTAGCATAAAAATCCACCTAAACAAACAATCCCTCTAAATCTTGGGCCAAAGGAAAGATAGGAGAAATATAAAATCTGTCTAGCCTACTCATCTTCCTATCTTCTCCTATTATGCAATTAGACCAAGTAAACCATTTTTTTGATTGACTAGAAAGCTTGTCATATATAGGGTCTATCACTCCTAAGGAGTTCCAACACAAAAGCCAATTTTCAAATTCATTAGGGTTGAGATT
Organism: Sequoia sempervirens; assembly: GCA_007258455.2. Lineage (NCBI taxonomy): Eukaryota > Viridiplantae > Streptophyta > Pinopsida > Cupressales > Cupressaceae > Sequoia > Sequoia sempervirens. Next base: position 7,025 of record VDFB02069764.1, on the reverse strand, counting down.
AAAGGGTCTAAACCAATTGTGATCATGAGAGTATTCAACCATATTGAAATCATCCTCTAGGATCCAATCAGTAGTAGGGAGGTTGTTAGACATCCATTTCCAAAGGTCAATTTGATCTTTAGCAAAATTGGGAGCATAAATTAAACATAAACCAATGAGTTGGTTATTAATTAATGTGAGAGTCCAAACACAGCTATGAGAAGGGTCCTTTCCATTACTAATGATGTGTTTAGCCACCCATGGAGCAAACCCAATAACAGCCCCACCTCTACCATCATTATGTGATGTATGCAGAAAACTAGCATCTTTCCAAATATGGTATAGAGCAACCTCAAGCTTAATATTCCAGACTTTAACTTCTTGGAGGAAAATCACATCTAGCTTCCATTTCATGATGATGTCCTTCACTTTAAACTTGTGAGGAGGGAGAGAAATCCCTTGAACATTCCAAGAGAGAATTCTACAATTCACGGTGAGAAGGAGAAGAGTCATCTACTTGAGGCAGCACATTGAAACTATTATCGAGAGTCATGTAGCCTCATGATCTTTGGAGGTGGAAGAAGGAGATCTAGATTAATGGTGAGAGAAAGAAGGGGAAGGGGAATAATCATGGGAATGTGATTGAGGAGAGGATTGGAGGGAAGGAGAAGAGTGGTGGGGAGGAGAAGAAGTAGCATGAGTGCTAGGAGAAACAAGGAATGAAACAACAGGGGAAGAAATGGGTGACTCCTTCCTTTTCTTAACTAATGTCCAACCATCTAACATGACAACATCCTTAAAAGAAGGGGCAGAATCCTTATGGGCATTAGCAGGATTGGCAAGGGTGGAAGAGGGGATAGGTGAAGACTTAGGGGCATGAGAAGAGGGAGAAGAAGGGTGCTCAGTGGGAGGGGGCGAAGCAGAAGCTGGAGAAGACAAGTGGTTATTAGACGAGACAAAATATGATTGAGGCTAAGTAGTCTTATTTCTCCTAATAGGACATTCATGAATCAAATGACCCTCTTTTCGATAGTAAAAGCATGTGTTTCGCTTGTTCAAATAGACTACTTGTTGATCCAATTCGAAACTTGGGCCTATAAGTTTGATATTTTTTGGTAATGGTTTGTTTAAATCTACTTCCACACAAGCCCGCAGATGAACTCTTAGGCTGAAAAATTTATCAAAATTATGCTTGCACCAGATAACTCTCCCCAAGTGAGACACAATATCCTTAAGGAAAGTTTTGAAAGCAAAGTTGAGGTATGGTAATTCGACCCATATAGGATAATGTGAATGGGACGAGCCTTTAGGATGAAAATTGAAAGTCCAGGCTTGCAGATAACAAATTTTCCCACAGATGGTCCAAGTGCCATATTTAAAAATAGCTTGGGTGTGATCTGCTGACTTAAACATGCATGAAACGTACCATTTTCCAAGACCTCTTATGGCTTCAATGCCCCATCTCCAATTTTCCTAGTTGAATCGAGCCCATTTATAAAAATTAGTTTTAGAGGGGACTCCCCATAAGAAAAATAGAATAACAATTCTACTTTCACATTCTGAAATAACCTCAACGATGTCATCAAGGAGTTGTATTTTCAAGGTTTTACTTGTTAGATCTTTTGGCATTAGATCATCTGATTCACAGTGGTCCTCCACAACCATGTTGGCAAAGTCACCAGGCATTGATTTCAACTTTGCAGCTTTCATCTTGTTTTTTGGGCTAGAGGTCTCTCTATTCAATCTAGCAGTCGTTTGAGTCTCATCAGTGTTGCAAAATGAAGAACTCCAAAATTTTCTTTGGAAATGGAAGGGGTTGCATCGTTGCTTATTTTTAAAAACATAAATGGTAAGACCTAAATAATCTATACCGCAAAGAAGAAAAGCAGAGACAACAATCACCAGTTGAGGGCAAGGAGCCTCTGCCTAGGTGGGTTGTTCAGGGTCCCTCACAGGCTCATAAGAAAATGGATGTAGAGTAGCAAAAGGCATTAAGGCTAGCAACAATACAACAAACTAACAAAAGGTGTTCGCCAAAATAGAGGGAGACACTAGCAAAAGCTTTAGTGGAAACGTTAATGGAGGCATGGCACCAACAAAATCCTTCACAGAGAATTGGTAATGGAGAAGGTAGGGTTAGCAAGCGGATGATCGTAGTGTTCTATTTGTTTCTATCCATATTTCAAAGTTGCATGGACGTGAATGGATGTGGATATCGAGAGTAAAAAGTGTTGCTTTCACATTTTCTCATAGTTCATCACAATATCATTTTCACTATACTTAATATATTAATTTGGATCATTTTTACTTCTAATGAAACCTTGAGATAGAAAGAAAGCATTAATCTTAGAATACCATTCTCTAAGAGATTGTTTTAAACCATAAATTGATTTCTTCAATTTGCAAACACGATGTTCATTACCTTCCTTAATGAAACCCAAAGGTTGAGACACATAAATTTCTTGATTTAAATCACCATTTAAAAATACACTTTTAACATCCATTTTGATGAATAGGCCAATGCATATGAGAAACTAAAGCAAGAACTAATTTAATAGTTGGCATCTTAGCTATTGGAGAAAATGTTTCATTATAATATAATCCTTCAACTTGAGAGAAACCCCTAGCAACTAATCTAGCTTTAAACTTGCTAACTTCATTATTTGCATTAACTTTAGTTTTATACAACCATTTGCATGAAACAAGATTCTTACCTTGAGGTAAAGGAACTAAATCCCAAGTATTATTGGCAATTAAATAATCATATTCTTCTTGCATAGCTTTTTGCCAATGAGGTTGATCTTTAGCTTGTTCATAAGTTTGAGGATCATTTGAATGCATAATGTTAGACATCAAAGCATAATTACAATAATTTTCCTTCTTAGTCTTAGATTGATTCATTCTAGCTAAAATATCTTCACTTTCTTGCATAATTTTTTTAAATCATTTAGGCTTTCTTTTAGATGTAGGAGTATCATCACTAGAAGAAGAATTATGAGGAGAAAATCAACATTTTCATCATCACTATCACTATGAGTAAGATATGCATTAGGAGGGTTAAGAGAAGATTCTTGACTTGAGGATTATCCTCCACAACAATAACTTTATTTTGAGAAGATTCAATATCATGCACTTTAGAACAATCATGAACACCATTTTCAGAAATGTATACATCTCTAGCAACTTTAACTTTGTTAGTAAGAGGATTATAACTTCTATAAGCTCTAGAATTTTCATCATAACCAACAAAATTATGATAAGAAGATTTAACATCTAATTTTTGCCTCTTTTGTTTAGGTTTGTGAACATAAGCAATTGAACCAAAAATTCTTAAATGCTTAAGATTGGGCTTCCTATCGACCAAGCTTCTTCAGGGGTTATATCCTTTAAAGCTTTAGTAGGATTCCTATTAATAATGTAAGTAGCACAAAACATAGCTTCTACCAAAAATTTATAAGACATATTTTTAGCATGTAACATACATCTAGCCATTTCAACAATAGTTTTATGCTTCCTTTCCATTACACCATTTTTTTGAGGTGTATAGGGAATTTTTAGCCATGCTTAATACCAAATGATTTCAAATAACTATTAAAATAATTGTTCACATATTCTTTACCATTATCGATTCTAAGAATTTTAAGTTTAAAACCAGATTTCCTTTTAACAAATTTATGAAATTCAGAAAATATATCAAAAACTTGATCCTTACTATGAATAAAATAGATCCAAGTTCTTCTTGAAAAATCATCAACAAAAGTAAGTGCATACCTTGATCCTTGGATGGAGTTATTCTCCATGGGTCCTATGATTAGGAGAAAACGTGGTCCCAAAAATGAGCAACAACACAAAACATGTAAGGAACCACCTAAACACCTAACACCTCAAGATTGGGCGAATGATTAGCTTGACAAAACAAAATGGAACATTTTACCTTGTTGAGTTGTTCTTTTGGTTGGCCCTTCAATTGTTAATGTGATATATTCTCCTCTTGATGGAAAAATATGTATGATTGAGATGCAATATGGATGGAAAATAGGTGAGAATGGATGCAAGTGCAAGTATTTGGCTAAGTATGGCTCAAGTGAAAAATTTGCAAGAGTTTGGTTAGCACAATGATCTCTCCCTTCAAAATGAGAGAAAAGAGGGGGGATTTATAGAGAATTTTGAATTCTCTAGAGAAATGGATGATTAAGATTAAACTAACAAGGCCAAGATGTAGGGCTATGGTGAGTTGAGAACTCACAAGCCCTCACATCTTGACATGTGGCATGTGAAGTGGCTTGAAAAATATGATGTGGACATGACATGGAGGTACTACATAGTACCTTGGGATTTGGACAAGATCTCATAAAGGAGGTCCTTGTCCACATATGGGTGAGAGGACATGTGAGGAATTAAAAATTCCTCAAATATCCACATGGGAATGAGAGAAAGAATTTAAAATTCTTTGAAATGCATTGAGGGATTAAATGTGAACTAAAAATTCACATGGGGAAAGTTGTGCCTTCTCCAAAAGGAGAAAGCATTTAATAGGGTTTACTTATGACACATTCCATAAATGACATGGAGATTAGATTGACCTAATTAAGTGATTAAGGTTGTGCAAGTACCTGATTACACAAATTAATGGCATATTAGAGGCAAGTGGGAGATTATGGACAATGTGACCCTAATGATGATTAGGGGTGTGCACATCCTAACCATAAACTAATTATGATTAGAAGAGGGTTAGATGGTTAAGAGAGATTAGAGGCCAACTTGCAAAAATTGGAGGATGTGACACATCCTAATCAAGGATTAAACATGTGCACATCCCTAATGATGAGATTAGGAGAATAATTAGGATTAAGAAAGGGATGTGACATGTGAGGATTTATTTAACTCATTTGATGAAAAGGAGGATTAAAGAGATAAGGTATTTATTTATTAATTAAATACCTTAGGGATTTGGCAGAATTAAGGATATTAAATAAATAATAGCGATATTACTTAATTAATGCAAATAATGGGATGCTTAGACGAAAGGGGATAAATTTGGATAAATTAAGTGTCCAAATTTAGGTATCTACATTTTTCCACTCTTTGAGATGGTGTTATGAAGTAGCATCATTTCAAAGAATATTAAAACATAGGACCTAGAAGAAGATGGTTAGATTGGGAAAGATGCCCCAGTCATTCAAAGGAATGACTAGGAAGGGAAGAAATGATGAAAATTAGGGATGAAGGATGCCCCCTCGAGAGGACATGTGGGTTCAAGAGAACACAGGTGTGCTCTCGAAATGGAGGAGATGATGCAAGGGGGATATGAGGAAGATGATGCAAAGTGATGGTTAAGAAAGGATGAAAAAGCGGGAGGGGATTGGGAGGGGAGAGTGATGAAGGATGAATGAATGGGGGGGATTTGGATAGATGAGAGGATGGAGATGAAATGCAATCCAAATGAAATTTTCCATCTTTAGGAGCACTGAGTTTTTCTATAGTAGAAGAAATGATACACCAAGGTATAAAAGACCAAGGAAGATTAGTGTCTAATGCATGAAACAAACACATCAAACAAGAAGGCTATCCCAACACCCCAAAGTTGTGATGACCTTGGTCGGGCCAGGTATTGGGATAACCACAAGCACACAAGGATTCCCCAACATAATACAAGACCTCAGGGATCTTGGTGGGTACTACATGGGACAACCGAGAAGACAACAACAAAGAAAAGATCAAGATACGCCCCTATGTTGACTAGTCAAAACACACCATGATATGATGGATCAAGGCGACCATGACAAGTGATGATTAGGAGCTCAAATGATAAATAAAATCCAAAAACATCAAAAGATCGTAATCAATTTTAAATGTCCTTTGCCATAGGATCAAGGGGATGGATGGGATTGATGAGGTTTGTTAGGAAGGATGCATCCTGTTGAGACCGATGATGGATACTAAACTAAAATATTGATATGACGTAGGATATTCAAAACCGATAGGATCTACTAATACAAGTGGATCTCATTTGTTAAGAACCAGCTAGATAAGGGCATCTCTTGATGACATGACACAAGAGACATGACACAAGATAGGATACTGTCACATCCTAGTGACCTAGGGGCTTGAGTGCCAATCAAAGATTAGCCTTGCCTACGTGAAAGTGCAGAGCCCTCGTAGTTCGATAAAAGGATAACGACTGACCATGATGGGGACTTTGATGGATGATAAAGATAGGATGGAGAAAAGGAGCAAAGTGGACAATGAAGATTGATGATAGACAATAAAAGTGCAGATGGAAAAATCCCCGATGGCACATCAAATGATTGACCTTGTCTACGTGAAAGCGCAGGGGAAACATAGTTCGATGAAAGACCAACAATAGACAATGGATAAAGGATGATGAGATAACCCTAGATAAGGGGATAAAATGATTAGACTAACACGATGGTTTAGGATAGACCTCTTAGATTGGATCAGAGGATGGTCACTACATAAAGCTCAGGGATGGGATAGTTATCCAAATCAGCAAAGATGAAGTGGGAGGATGCCAAGATGCATAGATGAATGATGAGAAAGGATAGGAGATTAAAAAGATGTGTAAAAGAAGCAGAAGTGATGATGATGAGGAAGATGGAATTGGGTTGCATGGGGAGTAGCCTATAGCTAGAGACCAATGACAACGGATTATAAGATGGGATGAGGAGAAGGAGATGAGGATTGGGAGATGAAAAGGATTGGTTGGATTGATGGATAGGAAGATAAGGATTTGGATGAGGAAAATGTGACTAGATGGATAGATGAAAAGGGATGCTATGATGGAAGGATAGGAAAATAAGGACGGGGAGATGGACATAAGGATTGTTTGGAGGGATAAAAGATAACGATGGGGAGATGAGGATAGGGAAATGGAAGGGATTGCTTTGATGGAATGAATGATATCTCCAAGGACTATATCACAAAGGAAGATAGATTCCCCCACTCTAGATATGTTATGCGTGAGGAGGTATGAAGGATGCAATAGAGAAGGATAGGAAAATAAAGGAGTGAGATGGATGAAGATA
>VDFB02069762.1:0-33209 GCA_007258455.2 Sequoia sempervirens | reverse complement strand
AGAGGAGGCACCTAAATTCCCTCTGATAACAAGATCAAGGAAAAGGAAGGATGTGCCCGAGCACCATCCCAAACACAAGTTATATACATGAAAGGCTATAGAGGGAGAATCCTCAAAGAAGGAAAAGAAAATAGGAGGATTTGTCAGTGAAATGCCAACAATTAAAGAGGATCCACAACAAGAGGGAGAAGAAGAAGTTGAGTGGCCACAATCACCACCTACCACCTCCATTCCCACCGTTGCTACTCCTCCACCTCCCGCATCTCAGGTATTACCTATTTTGTGTATGCCTACCGTCGATATCTCAGTCTACCTTGCTTCCACCTTTCCAATGGCCCAAATTATGGTGTTGTATTCCTCCTCGGCCATGACATCCCTATTGTCATCCGCCTCAATGCCTCCTCCACTGGCCACTCTCTCTACTCCAATGCATGTAATTTCCAATGCTAATATGCCATTGCTCACCTTGTTGGATGCCTTTACAAAGTACATGCAGGGAATACTTGTTGAAATAGCTATGGTGATAATGAATCCCATTGTTTAGGCCTTAATGGCCTAGATTTTTGTTGGCCTACCTGTTCCTCCACCACCTATAGAGCCGCCAAAGATGGAGGCCACCATGCAAATTTCTAAAGAAATGGAGAAATTCCAAAGGGAGGCTACTAAAGGAATAGTTGAGGAGCCCGAGGACCCCTTCAAAGATGATTATTTTGAACATCTAGAGGGCGGAGTGAATATAAACTTTGACAAGATGGCATTAGATGAAGAAAAGTCACACTCTTCTGAAGAGGATACTGAGGCTCTCAATGCAAAATATATCATAGAAACCTCAGATCAAGAGCTCAAAAAGGATTTGTCCCAACAACTCAAGGATATAGGTGAAAAGGCGAAAATATAATCTGGAAAGGCCACCCTCTATAGAAAAGGATGATACTAATGTCAATGTGGAGATACTCGGGGAGCTTCCACTAATTGGCCAAGACAAGGGCCTTATCCAAGAGGAAGAAGTGCCTCCTAAACAAGGAGAAGAAGAGAAAGAAGAAGATAAATAAAGGGAAGACACACCAAGAAAGATCCCTAAGCCTGAGTGCCATGTAGAGCTTGAACAAGAAGAAAGAGTAATCTCAAAAAGAAGAGATCATCAAGAAAATATAGCCTGCTGAGTCGACAAAGAAAGGCTATAAATATTGAGGACTCTGATGAAGAAGAGAGAACAAAACAAGAGGCCCTAGGCCATGAAGAGAAATAGCCCTAACATAAACAGAGGAAGGTGATCATGAATCACCAAAAGGGGAAACTCATGTGCCTGACTGGCTAGAGAGGCAGCTACAAAGGAAAGTCCCTATAGTTGTTGATCCAAAGGCTAGGCTCAAAGCAATACTGGCAAGAGCATAGATAAAGAAAAGAAAGGAGAAGAAGCCAAGAGTTTGATCCCATATCATAGTTGATGCTTTTGGATCGAGCACGATACAGATTGCTACCCCAATGCTAGATGAAGGTGAGCTGGCTATAATATTTTGATGATCAAACTTGGGCCCAACAAAAGAGAACACAAGATTACGAGTTCAGGGTCAGTGGTGATGATCATAACAAATGGGTATGATTAGTCCTCTAAAGAGGAACTAAAAGTACAAGTAGTGGATCTCACCGCCTATATTCAATAATGGACAACTTGGAGGAAGAAGCTCCAACAACCTCATCCATGCCCCCTCTTCTCTACCAAGAAGAGCTCACTCGAATGGAGAAAATGAAGAATTGGACTAAGGCCACTACAAATTTGTTCCAAAAAGTGCTCTATAATGGTGACATGGGCATATGCCATGCTACTCGAATGTCTAATAAATTTGGAGATTTGAAAAAGTAGTTAGAGGGCACAAAGAAGACATGTCACTAGTTCACCGCGCTATATAGGGTCACCTATCCAAAGTTTGAGGCCATTCTCAGGATGCCCGAGAAGACATGGGAAAAGGAGTTGGCCCGCGTGAAAGATGATCACTGGTTGGTAGAGACTTAAAAAATGGGCCTGGATCATAGGAGGGACAACCTAGAAAGAGTGTTGCATAAGGTTGAGCTTGACCTCAAATGGGTTGTGGAGCATAGAACAGACAACGAAGACTATCTTAAGTTGATGACTGATTATGACATGCCTGCCCTAGAGGTAGATCTAGAGATGATCAAGCCATTCTTCTGTAAGAAGATGGAACAAGGGGCTATAGATGATATAATGCTAGATTTCATGGACTTCGCTACAAGGGAATTCACTTAGTCCAAGCAAGTAATCAAGGCCATGCCAAAATTCACTAAGCATTGGGAGAAAATCACAGAGGGATTCAACAAGCTAACCTTTCAAGTCCTCCAATCAGACGTCATGGAATGGGACAAGCTTCAGGATTTAATTGGAAAATTTGTGGAGTATGCCACCCTTTAGAAGAATGAAGGAAAACCAGTGATTAATGATGAGTTTCTGAAAGTATAGCTAGAAAAAGAAAGTAGTCACTAGAAGACAAAACTGATATAGTGTCAAAGCCACTAGAGGACAAAATAGGAATGAGACACAAATATATTTTATAATGATATATTTTGGGGGTAGGTGAAACCCTAATGTAAAATGAATCTTGACCACACAATGAGAGTAAATCTTGGCCATTCATTTCACTTTTAGAAAATTATAAATAGCAGTCTCCTCTCATTTTCAAAGAGAGATTTGAGTTGTGTAAAGACATGCTACATAAATTTCAATAGAATTAGATTGTTTTGGTGGATTCTTATGTTTCTCACATGTTACATGATTCATCTTCTCAAAGTTAGAATTTATTTTTCTATTCTAAGTGTATCAAATTACTTTTAGTAGTTTAGTTCATGCTACACCTTGATAGTGTTGAATGTTATTATGTTGATGCCTTCCATGTTCATGCTTTTTTCTATTTATTGATGATGAACAATAATGTAAAGCTATTCTAAACATTAACGTATTTCTTCACTTAAAATTCATCTTCCATTCATGTTTTATGGTGAATGGATAGCTAAAGAAACTATAGACCTTAGAAGATAACACTAGTTTCATGAGACTGTGTGTTGTTTTGGTTAAGTGAACTTAGTTTTGGGAAGGTTGTCCACTATAGCATCCTCTATTATCATTGTTCATCATTAGTTGTAGGTCTAGGAACTCATCTACCCCTTTTCCCTTTTGAATTTTCTTTGAAATAGTAGTTAAGGAAAATTTCTAGCATCATTGTAAAGCCAAATCCGATGCTAAACATGGAGTTTTAAACTACTTTTTTGAACTTGCAGCAATTGCACCCCACTTCCAGAATCTCACACAACTCCATTTGAAGACTCAATTACTCCCAACTTAGCAAACTATCCATTCCCTTTTTGATTACCACTAAATAACATGAATCAACTGAGTTGTTTTGCAAGTCATGACTTGATAGCTGAGAGACCTTGGGATAATTTTCTGCAACTTGTTTGTAGGAAGTTGTCTTTCAAGAGAGGTAGTGCACTTGTGTGCTGCCTATGTTGAGAAGTGCAAAAACACCCATAAATAGTTTACATTGTATTAAATCAGCTAAGGTCATCTTAGTACCCATGTGCACTTGGAAATGGTTAAGAAAGGCATCAGCAAGTTCATTGAATGAACTAATTGAGTTATTCGGTAAAGAAAAAACCACTCCAAGGTAGTGTCTTTCAAGGATCTAGGGAAAAGTTAGCCCAATATTTTATCCTCAAAAATGAAGTCACTACATAAGGTTGTGTATGCTGAGACATGGTTACTAGGGTCTCCTTTTCCACCACATTTCTCAAATCTAGGAATCTCTATGCCCTGTGGCATTTTTTCTCTCAATATCTCAAGGATAACAGGTTTGAAATTTTGTGAAGGTTGGCCATTTTGACTTTGGTTCAATGTGGCAATTTGTTGTTGGAGGATGAAACATTTTGCAAGAGTTGGCTAAGGATGGGATCATTTTTTTCATTGTGAGATGGAGGTGAATAAGGTGGAGGTGTATAAGTATTGAGGGCAAGTGAATATGTAATTTTGTGAGGGAGATGGATTAGGAGATATGAGATTTGAACGCAAAGCTAAAGGGATTCCCAATGGAAATGTCTAAGGTGGTATTGAAATTTAGTTGGTCATTTTGTTGTTGTAATAGTTGGGTTAGTGTATGCAGGAATAAAGGTCATATTTGTGGAAGGAGGAATTATTTCCACCTTAACTTTGAGTGAACCCCAAAGTTTGAGCACAACTAGCTATTGTAAGGACATGTTTATCAATAACATGAGCAAGGCTATGCACAATCTCTATTCCTTGTTCATTATAAAGCATTTTCTTCATGTTATCTTTTGAACAAGACAATTGAGAGGGGGGTTGAATTAGTTATAACAAACTTTAACCTTTAAAAAATTTCACCAAAAATAAATCAATCATAAATCCTTTTAATCTAGTAATTTGATTAATCATTAAGTGTAAAGGATGAAACTAAGAAACAACATACATACAATAACACCAAATTTACATGGAAAACCAAATAAGGAAAAACCATGGTGAGGATTAGCTCATAATATAGGGAATATCAAACCGATTACAAAGGCTCAACAAAACAAGACTCATTGTGCGATTAGGACTCCTTGTCAACAATGGTTAACCACCTAGAGGGATCACTACCACATGAATACAAGGAAGATAGAAGAGATATATTATAGAGAGAAGACAATATCAATGCAACAAATATTTCCACCATAATTTTCTCAAACTCTTGTAGACATGCTTGAATGATAGAGTACACCTTCAACTCATCGCGAAAATCAACATTTAGACTAATCACTAATCTGCACCAACTCACATTACTTATTGATTCACATCTATCTTGAATCTATCTTGCTCTATTTCTTTGTACTTACTTTTACTAATATCTCATCCTGTATTTATACCATCTTCAACTTTGAAAAATATCCAAAGTCAACCATACACCATTTGTATTTACAAGTTCAAATTAGGTTGGTGCCAAAACTTTGTAGGGTGGAATTAGAATGAGGGCAACCCAATCACATGATTCAACATGCTTCCATAATATTTGAATGTGGTGTTAAACACAAGTTTGACTAGCCAGTGTTAAACACATAAATCAATTAAGTGCACACAACCTTATCATAATCCAATCCTTCTAGATAATAAAATTATCTTCAACATGGTTATATCACCTTAACTCTAGAACCACTAGTCATAAGACTTGAACAAGAAGAAATATCAAGCAACTACATTTATTTTGGACCTCAACTAGATACCGTAAAAAAAACGGTTCAGAACTAGTGAACATAATTCAAACTGTACAACAATCCAAAAGCCCAAATCCTAGATATAGCACTTCCAACAACCATGATCAACATGTCTAAACCACATGAACATAGGAGAAAATCTTGGAGCAAAACCCAAAGCAACAACTGAACACCTGCAACCTTTCTTGATTACAATTTTTTCAAAATCCTTGACATATACAACCAATAACCCTTATCCATGACATCAATGACAATATAAACTAGTTGAGAACTAATTAACCAGTTGAAATCAATGACAAAATCATCATCATTCTTCCTTCGTAGTTGCAACATTATCCATACAGGAATTGTAGTACCATCAATCTATTCCAAACTCACAAAGTTTTGCAATTTATCAAAATATTCATCCATTTGTTTTAGTTCTTCTTGAGGTACATTAGCAACCATTGTGTCAACATTAGTCACATTGGTTATTAGTAGGGTGGTCATGGGAAATGAGGTCTCAATTCTATGGTCCATAGTGGGTTGACTAGTATCAACACTATGAGTGAAAGAGTTGGAAAACTCAAGATTCATGACAAGTGTCATAGCATGGGATGGCATGAGTCTCAAACTACATCTCACTATAGTATTGGTAATAGGACACCAGGTTATGAAGCTCATACACGTTTCACCAAACCTAGGTGCACCAAAAATCGAGAACATGGACTAGATAAATGCAATCAAACACTCTAGAATATGAAGTGTAGTGAAAGTATGTAAAAAGAGAAATTTTCAGATATTAAACAAGATAATTTACTAATTATGCTATGCAAAAACCTGAAAATGATGTCTTTTAATGCCAATTTTGATTTCTAAATAATTCACTCAATTTGACCAATTGATCCTAATGCAAGTAATGACAATTTTTTTTATTTTTAAAAATGAAACCTAGATTTAAAAGTAGATCAGAATGAAGAAAAAAGAGACATATCACTTCCCAAAATTTTGAAATAGCACTTGTACAGGGACTAATTCGCCCTAGGGTGAATGGGTCCTAGCACAAGGGCTACAAAAATTTAAATTTGAGTCTAAGATTCAATATTATGGTTTCTTGTTTCAGACTATAAACTGTGGTTTCAATGATTGCTTTTTCTAGAAAATGCAAGTGAAATGAATCGCAAATGATGCACAATATGACACTTTTTGAAATGAAAATTTTATCCTATTTGTGAATGTGAATGATTGAACATACACTAATATGCAAGTACTAGGAAAAATCAATGTAATATGCATGCAAATTTTTGAATTTTTCAGATTTTAAAGGATTCAAAATAAAAACGTAAAACCCTAAATGAGATGAAAAATAATGCAATTTTAACAACCCTAAATGAAATCCAAACTAATGCAAATCCTAGATCTAGGGTTTGAATAGACTCCAAATTTAGAATTTTTGATGTACAATGTCGAGTTCACCAAAATGAAATGAGGGAAAAATGTGTGTGATGGATTTTGAATGGGGAGTATGCACCTACACTTTCCTTATTTCATTGGGAAAAAGAGATCCCCTAGGTAAACATTGAATTTTAACCCTTAGGTGAGTCAATCTTAATGGAGATCTTGTTGTTTTCTTTATTATTTAGGATGGGGTAAATAAAACTAAAATGCACTTTTGGGAGATAAATGAAAAATACCAAATGAATGCAATTATGCAATGTGGAAATTGAAACATCTAAATTAAACCTTAATCTAACAGAATCTAGAAATTTTCAATAGATTTGAGAAGGATGTGATTTTATGCACCTATCAGAAAAAGGTTGTGTTGAGTGTCCTCTTGGGACTCATTTCCCAAGGATGAATGGGCCTTGCTATAGGGGTTCGAAATATGCTTTTACATTCCTTAGCTCCTTGATTGGTACTCCCAATTCCTCCAAGTTTAGTAGTTAGAAATTTAGAATTAAATTCTAAAAGTGATTTTTTGTGGCTTGACGATAATGTTGATAACTTTGACAACTTTTGAAATTTTACTCTTTTGATAGATCTTCAATCCTTCTTCAATCTAAGATCTACAAAACACAAAGGAGGGGAAAATTATTTATTTTTGGTGAAGGGTTTTCCTTGGTCAAACCTCATTTTTGTAATTAAACCTTGAAATGAAATAATTAAGCATGAAAGGAATGATGAATGAACACTTGCTATGTTTCAACTCACCAAACCCTTGAATTGAGATCCTTGAAGGACTAAAACTTAGTAAATATCTCCAAGGTCTTGATCTTGCATGAAATGGCTTGATTGGATGTTGATCTTGATGCTTGAATATTGAATTGAATGCTTGAAACTGACATCACAATGCTAGCTCCAGAAACATGCATGAATAGAGATAACTTTGACATGATGCTTGACATATGTAATGCTGCAACAAATGCTTAATAAATGAACTCTTGAACACCTTTGACAATAATCTAAGCTCTTGTGAATGCTTGAATATGAATTCTAGATATCTTAGGTTTTGAATTTGATTAAAAAGACCTTGCTTTTATAGGTAATTTTCTAATTTCCCAAAAATTAAACATTACAATCTGACTTTTGAAATTGAATTTGGGATCACAAAGGGCCACCAAAAACATATTAAAAATATGAATTTAGCAACTAAATGGGACCCATTTTCCCAAGGGTGAATGGGTCTTGATGCAAATTTCTAGGACCTATTCATTTCAAGGTGTTAAAAATGATAATTACATTAATTAAATCATGATATTCCTTATTTTAGGATAAGCGAAGCTGGAGTGAAAGAATTTAGGATAAGGGCAAGCATGGTAAATTTGAAGCTATCTAGATTGTCCCTTATATTGTGCTTAATAACCATGGTGAAAATTCATCATGGTGAAAATTCATATTTCTTATAGAATATGTATGAGGAGATTTTGGAATTTATAGTGCATGGACAATTACTCAAAATCATACTTTTCATAAGTAGGACACATCCATGCACATTGTATTTGTGTAAAAATTGTACAGAATCCTAGTTTTATCTAAGTTTTTGGTTGTCCTTAAAGATTCATGGATCCTCACCTTGTTTCTAAAAAAGAATCCCCAACTAGAGCCAGCTGGTGGTACTTGTTAAATTTCTAGCCCTTTGCTTTTTGTCCTTTTTAATTTCCTTAACAATCCTTAATTCTTGAAAGGAGATGATAAAGTTATGCATTAGGTCTTCTAAAACCATAAATTTCATCCAAAACCCTAGTGCATGTCTTAAACCCTTGCACTTTTCTTATATTTTTTCATTGACCTATAACTGAGTTTCCTATCTTTTAAGTTGTCACCTTAAGGCTTCCATCCCATGTGTTTACTAGTGCCTTTTGTTAGAGTACAAACCATTCTTGTTTTTATGAATATTTTAATCTATCACTAAAAGGTTTTGAGCTTTTTTGGGTCTCATTGGGACAAGCGTCAACATTTCACATAAGTTTTTTTAGTTCACTAAAGTTTTTTTTTATTATTATTCTCCTCATGAGCCCACAAAATACCTTTACATCATTGATGTGTATGTTGGGAAAATGTGTCTCAACCTTACAATTATATATGGTTTATTGTTGATAGGATATGTATTGGTATGTGGTGACTAATCATGTAAATATTGTACACTTTCAGCAAGATGTGGGGTTCAGACATTACCCCGAAAAAATTTTTGGTTGACATGTCAAGGTTTTTTCCTATTGAAACGTCAAGGTTTTTTCCCACTGACATGTGAAGGTTTTTTCCTCCTGACACATCAAGGTTTTTTCTTGCTGACACATCAAATAAGAAATGACCTTGTAAAACCCTAATTCTAGAAGATTCCAAAAATCCTATTATAAGCAGCTAAGTTCTATGTAGACAGGGGTGTATTTTGAAAGTCTAATAGCGGTCATGTTGTCTCTTGATCTCTAGCAGTGATACTCCTGTGAGAAGCTTGCTCTGTAAGTATATTGTAATATTTTGATTTCTAAATAATATATTGAACATCTTTTGGAGTGTGGGGTTTTTCTCCTGAAAGGGTTTTTCCCATGTAAAACATTGTGTAGTGGTATGCATGATATTTGTGTTTATTTTTGTTTAAGTTTTTGTAACTGTTAAAGATCTATAATTTTTTGCATTTTTCTCCTCTCAAGATTAGTGTAGGAAGTTGTTCCACTACCTTAGCTTTCTTACAGTGTATAGGTCCCTAACCAATCAATTTACAAGTTACTTTCTTGCACTAATGTATTAAATCCTCTAGTGAATCCCCTTTACATCATCCATTTCAGGCCCCTTTTCCTATTATCCTTAAGTTATTTTTAAGGCACATGCATTTTAAGAACCTTTAAGTATTGTGTAAAATATTTGCATTGTTGAACCTTTTGTTTCGATAATATTAGTCATTGAAAACTAGTGAAATGCTTTCATTTGAAAAGAAAAAATTGTGTATAATCATTTCACACAAGATATAGTCTTCATTAAGCAATATTTAGCTAAGCTATTTCCTCCCCGAACTCCCAAAATCATGTGACATGTCTAGTATTATTTGCTGCTAGTGTTTCATGGAAGAATGAAGTATCACTTGAGCCTCAAAGATTTTCCTCATGCTCTCGCAAGTCCCCAAAATAATGGCATGTGTCGTGGACCCATTTTCTTGGGGCATGGGTTTATCCATAATTGGTGGAGGAGGAACAATACTAGTCTTATCGTTTTCAAGAATATTGGTAAGAGATAACTTTGTAATATGCTTTGTTTTAATTTTGGTATGAATTGAAATATAAATCCTCATGAGGCTTGATAGGTTTTGTAGGTTGTGTCCAAAAGAAATCTAATGAAAAGGTCCCATAGGAAGAAAAAGGATTAAACACACTATGATGCATTATAAGTATTTCATTTTCAATTGGGAACTTTATGCACTTGTGAAATTAACAAGACAACATTCATGGAGCATAACCATGTATAACATAGCTTCACATAGAATTGGTTTGATATCACGATTATGGATAATGATACGTCTAATTATTTCAGTCCCATGTTAAGTGGAAGAGTGATCAAACCTACAATAGGGAATGCAAAACCATCATGAGTTTCTATCCATGCTTTTGATTGTTCATAAGAATATTAATAAGGTTAATACATAAACAAGAATTCCTCTATGATCACATGCTCTACACACATGGGATCAATAAGTATCTTAGCTGTAGGCCTTTTATTAAAACATCTATCGATATAGAGATGACCATCGGGTGCATGTATGGATATGTCAATATAGGTGAAAGCAATGTTAGGTAACAAAGTGGTTTGGCCCTTAGGAGGTTGAACATATATGAGTTTAATCATATCTTGTAGGCCATCCTTATAATTACTCTCATCATTATTGTTATCATTATTCATGTCATCAGTCTTATCAACATTTATCTAATCATTCTTAACATCACAATCTTGCACATAGTTAGATGAATGATTTGGCATTGGACTTGTAAAAGTTTACAAGTTTTGGTTAGGTGGGGAAATATATTTATTACCTAGATAATTGACACCACCAAAATGGGCATGATTATAATTGATGAGGTCTTCTTCTTGATGTTTAAGATACATGCATCACTCCCTATCATGTCCACTTGTGTGATGATATTGAAAAAAGGTATTTGGATTGTAACTTGGAGGTAGAGGTTTGGTTGTGTCCACAAGTCTAATCAAAGGCAACTGGATTAAGTTATTGTTTAAAAGTTACAACATGATCAAATGGAGGGAGTCAAGTAACTAGGTAAATTTTCTATCTTGTGATTAATTGGTACAAGGTTTGACTTATGGCAAAAACTTGAGGTTCAATGTGGTTGGTTCTTTGGGGTGTATGTACCTTTATAAAGCTCTTTTTTTCTTCTTGAATGGTTGAAATTTGTTTTGAGGTATGGATTTGAATTAATCATTAGGAATTAATGAAGATGTTTATTCATACTGGCTAACCAAATTCTTACAATCACAAAGGGTTGTACATAGGTGTATAAAGGACAAATATTTCATCAACAAGATCTTATCCCTTATTACAAGTTATAAATTTTTTAATGAACGCTCTTTAAGAATCAACATAAGAAAGAGTAAGATTGATTTGTGAGTAATAAACTAATAGCACCCTATAAATTTTTTTGACCTTTTCATTTTCTTTGTTTGCATCTCATTAAATCAGTTAATGTAATTTGAGGTCCAATTTTTTTTTGAAATGCTCAAGGAAGGTGTCAAAAAGTTCATTGAAAGAGTGGATGGAGTTATTTGGAAATTAACAAAACCATTCTAAATCCATGCATTTCAATGAACTAGGAAAGATTTTAGCCAAGAGTTTATCTTCAAATATTAAGTCACTACACAAGGCCGTATATGCTGATAATTGCTAGAGTCTCCTTTACCATTGTACTTGTCAAATTAGGGTATCTCAATGTTTTGTGGCATCAATGTTTTCAAGATTTCAAGTGACAATGAGCATTTTTACATATTTCAATGGTTGTCTATTTTGGTTTTGGTTTAATATGGAGATTTTTTGTTGAAGTGAAGTTATGTTTTGTAGTAGCTGGTTAATTGTTGAATCATTGGTTGACATGTTTTGGGAATGTGGTGAGTATGGTGGGATTGTGTATGTGCTTGGTGGAATAATATGATGCAAATTTATGAGAGGGGATGAAATTTTAGGTGTCACATGTGAGGACCCAAAACAATAAGGATTTATAGTGGAAAAGCCTAAGTTTGGAGTTGTGCCAATGCTTTGTTGTATCTTTAAGGTGATAGTTGGATTCATGTAGGGATAAAGGCTATAGTTGTAGGGAGAGAGACTTGATTTCCTCCTTGAATTTAAGTTTATCCCAAAGCTTGAGTGCTACTAGCTATTGTAGGTACATTAGCATCAACTATAGGGGCTAGTCTATGTAAAATCTCTAATCCTTGAGAATTAATAATTAATTTTCTCATGTTATCTATTATAGGGACAACTATGCCAACTAGATATTCAATACTCATGTAGTCTTGATGTCCTAGATATTTGTCCAATTGTTTCAGTTTGTCTTTGGGAACATAGGAAAAATTAGTCTCAACATCCATAAAAATGGTTGATTATAAATTTTTCATTCGTATGGTAACATTAGGGATAGAGTCCAAAATGGGTTGAGTATTGACAACACTTTGCATGATAGAGTTGGAAGACTCGAGATCCATAGTGGATGTAACAACAACATGAGATGTCATAAGTCTACAAATATGTTTCACTAAAGTATTGGTAATAAGACACCAAGTTGTGAAGCTCATGTGAGTTTAAAAACACTATGTACCCAAGATGAACACTAAACTATCAAATAACCACATCAAAATTCTCAAAAACAAAATTTAGACGGTAAACACAGATAAAGAATACATAAAGTAGGAGGACAAATGAAACTAAGGGCTTCTATTTCTTATGTAGGTTTTCTACAAAATCAAAGTTTGATTTTGTGTGATTTTGTTGAAGAATTTTGGGTCTGGTTGCAAACAAGCATGATAGTAAATGTGTTTCCAAATTTTTCTCAATTTATGCCATTGAGGTTCAAAATGCAAATGTGCAACAATGTTGAAAATGTTTTGATAATTTTTAATATAATTTCCATATCAAAAATGCAATAATTGACTAATTGTAAGATGCATAAGTTTGAAAATGATGATTTTGATACAATTTTGAAAGTAAATAATGCACTTTTTTTGAGCTATATGAAAGATGCATAAATGAATACAATTAAGACATCCAAATCAAAGATTTGCAAGCAAAAATAGACTAAAGACATAGAGAAAGATATGGGTGCAATTTTTTTTTATCCAAGTGTAGAAGGACAAAGGCACCCAAGGGAGTCTATGTCCTTGAAAGGGATTATAAAAAATGAAAAGTTGAATTTTTATTATACTATTTAAAGGTTCTATATTTGTGTGAAAACAATTCTAGAAGTCAATATTTCTCCAAAATTTTCTCAATTTTAGACAATATGACTCAAATGAAAATGTGTAACAATGCTTGAATAACAAGTGTTGATTATGAATGCAATTTTGAATGTAGATCTGACCTAAATGGCTGAAATAAACCCTAATGCAACCAATGATACAATATGATATGCATTTTTTATGTATTTTATGATGCTAAAAAAGGAAACCTTAAATGAGAAATATAAAATGATGTAATGCAAAAAATAGGTCTAGGGTGAATTTCATAAGGTATATAATGTTAACAGGACAAGTTCACCAAAATAAAACTATAAGATGGGGAAAAATATCCTAGCGTAGATGAAGTGACAACCAACACTTCTAAACTATAAACCCAATCTAAAAAAAGAGAATACAAAGAAGGAGAGAAATCAAAATGCAAGCAAATGAAATAGAACACTCCCCATTGAAGTTGATTCCTTCTCTTGTCTCTCCTTCTTTTGCAAATATGCCCTCAAATTTGTAATCTAACTTATGCAAATACCTACAAATTGTAAGAAAGAAAGTTGGAGATAATGGCTATTAAGGTAAAAATGGGAGAGAATGGATTCTTTTATAGAAAACTAGACATACGAGATTGATCATCTAGAAAGATTCCAAGATCGACAAATGAGGATTGATGAGAGGGAGGTTACGAAATGGACGATCAAGATCAATTGATTTTTAGTTCGATCAATGGCTACAATTAATTGAAATGAGACGGGATAAGATCAAAAGTGAAAGAGTAAGAGGAAATTAATTGAAAAATAAGTTAGTTCAAAGAGGAATTTGCATTTTGAAATAATGGAAACATTATCTCATTGCAAAAGGAAAAGATGAGTTAAATTTCTTATTTAAATAGAAATTTAATTCAAAAAATGAGAGAAAAGATGAATCATTAATTGAATAAAATTTGATTAATTTGTGATAGAAAAGATAACAGTGAATAAATAAATAATTAATATAATTATTTAATTATAGTTGAAAGTGGAAACAATTAAATAAATAAAGTTTATTTAATTAGAAGAAATACATTAGTGACGTAATTGAATAAATATAATTTATTCAATTAATCAAGGAGGAATTAAGATAGAAATGAATTGATTAAATAATTAAAATTATTTAATCATGAAGAGTGAAAGGGGAAATGATGGAGAAATCAAGAGTTATAGGCCTAAGACAATTTTTTAGTGTCTACATTTTTCCCTTCTTTGATACAATTCAGTTTATCATATTGTGTTAAAGAAAATCAATCAAAAGATTCCCCAGGATTCCCCTAGTGAAGATGAGATAGACCTATGCCCCCTCGAGAGAACATGAGGGTTTAAAGAACATGAATGTGCTCTCGAAATGGATCATAAAACTAGATGATGAAGGATAGAAGAAATGTTAGGATGAAGGATAAACATAGAAACATTACTGCCAATGAATGCCACATTTGCAAGGATAGAAGAAATGTTACCATGGAGAAGGTGGATGTTAGTGTAAAAAAGGAAAGGAAGACAAAGGTGGAAAGTTGGATGGGAAATGACAAGGGACCAACTTTCATGCTTGAATTTTTATATTTATCATCATTGGGCACCAAAAATGTCACAAATGGAACACAAAAACCATGGTATGACATACACCAAGGTGTGCAAGGTGATCATTTGGGAGAGACAAGTAGTCAAAAGGAAAAGTCAACATATGGAATGCCTCAGCTCATACTAAGGATCCAATTATCCTAGTATTTTTTCCAAGAAAAACCATAGACAATAAGCAAAGAAAAGAGGCCATGATCCATCATATTCCCTCTAAATCCTTTAATAGGACATTCTCAAGGTAACTAGTAACATGACCTAGAACCAATAAAAAAGATAAGACAAATCCAAACCAACAAAGTGTTCACCAAAGAGATAGTGCTTGCCAATAGTTTTGATAAGATTGTTTGATATGGTTGATTAGGTTGACCAAGATGAACAAGATGATAAATTGATTGATTGTTTGACAAGTGTTGATTGATAGGTTGACCAAGATGACAAAGTTTGATTGATAAGATGACAAGGATTGATGATAGGTTGACAAAGGTTGATGAGTTGATTTGATTGACTGTGCCTAGTTTCAGAAAGGACACATGTTGATTAAGGAAAGATTTAATAGACGAGATTGACAAGATTGATTAATTTGATGATTGATTTATGTGATGACACTTGGTTTTAGGAAGAACACATCCTGTTTAAGGAAAGGGGAACATCTAATAAAGTTGACCAAGTGACAAGTGTTGACAAGACACCCAACTAAAAGAAAGACATGTCCTGCTTAAGGTGAATGGAAAAATTGACAAAGTATAATCTTAGGAAGCACACATATTGATAAAAGACAAGTGATAAGACCAAATAAGAAAAATGACATAATGCCCCATTTTGATATAATATCAATGATTGATTGATTGGAGATAAGATGACCGGTTGTAGATTGGTTGAAGATTTGTTGGTTGCATTTGTTTGTTGATTCATGATTTGGTTTGAATGAAGACTGGCTTGGAACCAAGAACACAACCAAACTCAAAAAACCCTAAATGACTGACCTAGGTGGCCTCAGAATCTCATCAATTGATGGCCTTGCCTATGTTATACATGCAGACACCTCGTAGTTTGACATAATTTGGCTTTACTTTATTCATCAAAAGACTGTCATGATTTTATTCAGACAACCTAGAAGGACTAATATAATGTCTCAGGGGCACATCGACAAATGGCCTTGCCTATGTCTAGTCATAGAGGAAATATAGTTTAACAATGACAAAGATTGAAACGACTGACTTTGACTCTATTTTTTGTATTTTTGAAAGATATCTACAAATTAGGATGATCATGAAAGTGAAGGATGCTAAATGTCAATGGTCTTCAAGCCATGGAAAGGATGATGAAGATTTATTATTCATGAATGAGACTTTTT
The DNA here is from genome assembly GCA_007258455.2 of Sequoia sempervirens. Lineage (NCBI taxonomy): Eukaryota > Viridiplantae > Streptophyta > Pinopsida > Cupressales > Cupressaceae > Sequoia > Sequoia sempervirens. Next base: position 17,051 of record VDFB02069762.1, on the reverse strand, counting down.
AATGGATGATAACTATAGGGATCATGACAAATGTATGTGAAATATACCCACAATCAACCAGACAAGCATGGACAAGGATCCAAGGACAAACATGATCTTTCCCCTAGTCAAGCTGAATACAAATTGACAAGCGATGATGACAATGATTATGTTGTTTGAAGTGGGAAGGAAACATCCCAAAATAACATGAGGATGATGATAATATGACTAAAGGATCAATGTTTGCAGCAAGGATAGGAACAAAGCCAAGGAATATTTTGGATGATGTACAAGGTTGCATAGCAATATTGTATGGATTAGGATTATTGCATTTGGAATGAATTATTTTTAGGATTGAATGGGATGATGGATGGATATTGGATAAATAGATTAGAATCCTTAGACCATTGACAAGGGAAAACCAAGACATGTGATAGGTAAGAAAAGGATAATGGGTTGATTTTGGTAAAATATAGGAGACATGAGAATTATTAGATGGTAGAATTAGCATATGATCTCCAAGGACTATGTCGCATAGGAAAAAAAATTCTCCAAGATATGGGTTTAGAAAATGCTATGAAGGATATGACATGATATTTCATGGATAGTGTATGACCAAAGGATAGACATGTCAAGAGTTTTCTCATAGCATGATTTATGTTTGTACCCCAGTCCTTATCAAGATCAAAGTAGGTGGGAAAATGGATGGAAATGATGGGGGAATGTCATAATAAATGTCATGTGAAAGGTATGGGAGATGAGACAACTTGCCCCCAAGTATAATGGTATGCATAGATAATTTCTTACACATGATGCCTATTTTTCAAGTTTTCATCATGGTACTTATCCAAAGCACCATAAGAATGGTTTTCACCATTGGACAAAAATTTTCTCTTTACTATTTTTCTTGATTTTTTTAAATTTTTTTGGGTGTCACCAAGATTCCTGTTTGCTAGGTTTTCATCAAGGTGACAATTTTTTTAATATTTTTGGATGGCCTTGATGCTTTATATGATCACTGATTGTGTTTAATCCATTGATGGTTTGATGTAGAGACCAAGGCCATGATATTCCAATAATGACTTTATGAAGTAGTTGCCTTGTCAGGATCATAACACTTGCATATAACTGGTCGATGTCATTGTGATCCTTTCTGATACTAGAGTTGGCCTTATCAAAATACACACATCGCAATAGAGTGCCTTGAGAGTCCTTACAATAAAGAGTTGTTTCCAAGATGTGACAAATTTGTGAGGTATGTATTTTAGACTGATGGATGATGGTAGATGTGGAAGGATTGTTTGGAAATTTAGATGAATCACTTTTTATTTTCTAAACTTGGGATGTTGGATGGCGGAGTTTGGAATTTTGATTGGGATAATGTTTGGAACCAATATTTTCATATGCCTTGTGTGATGACCATTTTGAAGGAGGTTGACATTTATTATATATGGGATACCTCTTTTCTTGTGGTTCCACATTTTGATTGACTTTTGGATTTGGGATATTTCCTTTGCTTGATCCATTTTTCATTGGGATCCATTTTAACTTCATTTTTCCACTTGGATTTTTGTACTCAATGGCCTCTGATATTTGATTTTGGGCTTTGGATTTGTAATAATTTTCTTTTTGTTGGTTTCAACTGGAAGGTTTATTCATGTTAGATTGATGGTTTATGGTGTGGATGGAAGGAGTGTTGGCAACAACCTTATGGTAAGAACTACTCATGGCCCCCATTTTGATGTTTGTATCAGATAAAGTTTCCCCCAATATCGAGGAGGTACCACTAACATCATTTGATTTTCTGATTGAAGAATAGCCAAGACCTGATGTCTAAGATTTTCATGAAACTATATTGGTTCTCGAATTCCTTGCTCATGTATGCCTAGTCCTCTTCCTTGATACTGCATGCTTTGACATATTCTCTTTGCGATGGGGTATTTGTCATTTTGGAAGCAAGATGCTAACCCATCATTGTGTATGTGGAAACTATTACTTGGAATCTTCTCCTCTACAAGAAAGCCTGCTTTGATAAAAGTGGATGATCCTAGTTGATAGGATGTCTTAGCTTCATTGACATGTGGGATAATTTTTTATTAACATCTTTGGTCTAATTTTGTGACATATCAGATTCAGATGATTCTACTAGTGCTTCCAAGTCGATGTCAAAACCGTCTTTATGGTCATTATCATAGAGTCCTATGAATTCACTATAGCTTGATCACTCTTGTTCTTATCTATGTGTCACAAGGAGGAAAATGTCTCATTTTGGGAAATGGCAGTCTTTGGTACTTGGAGAGGATTGACTTCAAATGTTTGATCATGAATGGCATAAAGTTCAATGAGTGGATCATTTTGACTTCATGTTCAAGGGTAGAATCTTGGTCAAATATAGGTTTGTCTTAGATGACATGATTGGTAATGGGATCTTGATCAAGGATAGGTGCATTTTGGATGCCATGATTATCTAGAATGACTTCTTGGATGGAATTAAGGATGGGGTCATGGGATGGACTACTTTGATCTTGACATGAAGGTGAAGCCATGATGTCATGCTTTGGAATTTTCTTTTGACATGTATCCCAAGGTGTAGGCAATGAGATGTGATTTTGGAGACCATGACCAAATGTATTTTCATGAATAAATGTAGCTTGGGATGGAGTGAATAGGAATGGATTAGTGGAAGGTTGGCTAGGATAGGATGTGGAGTCTCAAAATGGATTTGTGGAAGGTTGGTTTCCCTTGTCAAAGTTAGGATAGGGATGACTAATGGATATTTGTTGTGATAAGGGACTCTTGATAATGAGTTTAGATGGATGGAAGACTAGAGTTTGTGGTTTTTTGATAAGAGAGATATATGGGTAGTTGACTATGGGTTGTGGTTGAGTGGTATTTGGATTTGGTCGAATTGTATTTTGAAGTCTATGGCTTGTTGGGATTCACCATTGTGGATCAATTGGTACTAAACTTGAATAGCAAGCATATAAAGGTGAAGTGAAGACATGGTGGTGGATTTGTATTAGGATGGATAAGGAAAAATTAGTGAGGACCCTATAAAACTTGTGACCTTTGGATGACACTGCAAGGTGACAATGCAAAATGGGTATGAGACTATGCTATATTTTTTTGTGATTTCCAAGGATATAAGGATGCAAAGTGCCAATGTACCTAAGACCAAGATTAAGGAATGGTAGAATGATAATGACTCTATGACCAAAGGATATGATATGAAAGGATGATGATGACCAAAGGATATGTTTTTTTCTTTGGGATTTTTGGGATATATAAGGATACAAAATGACAATGCAAGGATGATGATGACCAAAGAATATGGTATTGCTATACATATTTTTTTTGTGATTTTCAAGGATATAAGGATGCAAGATGACCATGCAAGGATAATGATGACCATAATACCAAAGGATGAAGCTAAATGAGACTATGATATGAATGCTAGATAATGTTATATCAATGATCAAAGGTTATGATGCAACTAAGTCTAAGACGAGGTTTAAGCTATATTTTTGTTCTTTTTTGGATATAACGATGCAAGGTGAAAGTGCAAGGATGATAATGACCAAAGGATGAAACTAAATGAATCTAATGAGTGCAAAGGAACTAAAGGTTGATTAAATAATGACCAAGAAGACTAAAATGATACTAAATTTAATGGTGCAACTAAGGTTAAGATGAAATTTAAACTATGTTTTTGGTATTTTTGGGAAAAAGATGCAATTTAAATTGAAGGATAAGGATATGAATCTAAATGAGACAAAGGTTATGCTAAGGATATGAAGTCTAAAATTTGAGACAAAGGATGGAAAGCAAGATAATCTATAGGTTAATGAACCCAAATTTCAATGACCTTTATGATAATCAAGAGGATAATTTTGACAAGGTAGAGTCAAGGCTAGGACACAAGCTTGAGACTCAAATTTTGGCAAAGGTGATAATGAAAAAGGTTGATAAAATGAAGGATTAAGGTCAATGAAAAAATGGATAAGCAACCAAGGAATGTCCAAAAGCTGAATGGTCTTCCTAAGTTTGAAATTTGAAAGGTATAGGCAACCTAATGTTTAGGATAAATTATGCAAAGAAAAGGTGACCTAAGGTGCAATAAAAAATGTAATGCAATCCTAAATGGGGAGAATGGAATGGATAGGTAAAAATTTGCAAGTCTAAGGTTTAGATAAAAAGATCTATGCCAAGATGAATTGGTTCAATTTTGGACAATTATTTTTTAAATTTTGGCAATCAAGCAATTGTGGTTCACAAAATGTTGATTTTGCAATTTTTATTTTTTTGACTTGGTTTTGATTTGAATTTTGATTATTTCTTATGAAATGTTATTGGAAAACATAGAATATAGTATCAAGCACTTGTTTTTGGTCTAGTTTTAAATGTGAAAAATGTTTGGAAAAGTAAAATACACATAGACAACAAGAACAATTCCTATGGTTGGCAGAGACAATATTCGTTGGGTTCCCACTTGGATTTCTCTAGTCAGGCCTATTCAAAGTAGATAGCCTAGGAAATTGGTAGCACTAGCTCCCCCTTACATGGTACTCACTTCTTAGGCATACAAAGTTTTGAATTCCCCAAGACCACAAGGATCTCAAGAAAATTTTCATCTCTACAATGAACTGCGAAAGTGTGGGACGACTTCAGAGGTCTGACTTCCTGCACCAACAAATAGAAGAATTTTGGCTTTCTACACAAATGTTTTTAGTAAGGGAATCTAGTTTAGGGGGTACTATGATAAAATCCATCAAGAGCTCTCCCAACCCTTAGAACAAGTGCTTTTCACATAATAAATATGCTAGGGGAGAGCTATCACGTACCGCTTCCCATTGATTACAATCTTTCCTTGCAACCACAAATTTATATAGCAGTTTAGAAGAGCTTGGATTTAGCCCATTAATACTTGGATCATTCCCACCTTTTGAAGCAGGGTGGAAGGCCCTCTAAGGATAGACAAAATCAAGTACATTTGTAGTTTGACCGCCTGGATCATGTAAAGTGCAAGGAGAGAACACACACGATGCATTTTCCTTACACTTGCATGATGTTCATTTTAAAGCCCAAATCAAAATATGTGGTGCAATGAACTAAAAATGCCAAAGAGGTTATTTTGGTCACTGAAGATTGCCAGATTGGAATGAGAGGAGAACATACACACTTTCTAAAACACTTGTAAACCACCAAACACGAAAGACACTAGTTAATTTTAAGGCTTGCTTATTATTTGAAGACACTTTGTAAATTTTAAACCAATGACATGAAATGCAAGTTCATTTTAATGCCCATGAGTGAAAAATACAAGTTTTTTGTTCTTTTTAAATCCTTATGAATGAGAAATGCGTGCTCATTTTAACCTTATGAATGTGATGCAAGTTGTAGTTGTAAATTTTAGGCCCAATGAGTGATTCATGCAAATTTTTTGTTGATTTTAATCCCCATGAATGTGGAAGATGCAATTCATTTTAAACCCATGAATGGAAAATGCAATTTGTTGTTCATTTTAAGCCCATGAATGAAATATACAATTTGTTGTAAATTTTATGCCCAAATGAGTGACATATGTGAATTGTGGTTTATTTTATCCTCATGAGTGAAAATGCAATTTGTTGTAAATTTTAAAACTAATGAATGAAACACAATTTTAACTCTTCAAAAAGTGTGTTGAAAAACACAAAAAATATTTCTTATCCAAAACAAGTCAAAAATCCTACAAAACCACAAGTTAGATCTTCTTGATGAAAACCACACAATGAAAACAAAACATTAGTAAACCAAAAAAAAATTGAATGAAAATAGAAAACTAAAATAGTGATAACTTCCTCAAAACTTAATTAAATTTTAAATCATTTAAGTCTATGGTAAAAATGTTATAGGCAAAAGAAAACGCGGGTTTTAACAGCTAAATTTAAAAAGTAGCAAATACTAAAATGGTCATAGCTCTCTCAAATCTTATCAAAATTTTAAACCGTTTGAAGTTCTAGAAAGCTAAGAGAGAGGCCTACAAAATGAAAATAAATGTCTTTTTTAAGATTTCATTTACCCATTTTTCTATGCTCAAAATAACATAATAGGATTTTTTGCGAATTCTTTGTTGTAACCTACAAAAAAGCAAAAAAAACAAGAAAAGAAATGGATTTCTCTGCAAAATTATAAGATTCCAATTGGGTTCACCAATGTAAGATGGGGAAAAAATATCCTAGCCTAGATAAAGTGACAACCAACACTTCTAAACTATAAACACAATCTAAAACTAGTGAATACAAACAAGGAGAGAAATCAAAATGCAAGCAAATGAAATAGAACACTCCCCATTGAAGTTGATTCCTTCTCTTGTCTATCCTTCTTATTTGAAAATATGCCCTCAGATTTGTAGTCTAACTTATGCAAATACCTACAAATTCTAAGAAAGAAAGTTGGAGATAATGATTGTTAAGGTAAAAATGGGAGAGAATGGCTTCTTTTATATACAACTGGATGGACAAGGTTGATCATCTAGAAAGATTCCAAGATCGATGGATGGGGATTGATGAGAGGGAGGTTATGAAACAAATGATCAAGATCAATTGATTTTTAGTTTGATCAATAGCAACAATTAATCAAGACAAGATGGGATAAGATCAGAAGTGAAAGAGCAAGAGGAAATTAATTGAAAAATAAGTTAGTTCAAAAATGAATTTGCATTTCGAAATAATGGAAACATTATCTCATTGCAAAAGAGAAAAGATGAATCATTAATTAAATAAAATAAAATTAATTTATGATAGAAAAACTAACAGTGAATAACTAAATAATTAATCTAATTATTTAATTATAGTTTAAAGTGGAAATAATTAAATAAATAAAGTTTATTTAATTATAGAGGAAAGAAATTAGTGACGTAATTGAATAAATATAATTTATTTAATTAATCAAGGAGGAATTAAGATAGAAATGAATTGATTAAATAAATAAAATTATTTAATTAATAGAAGACTTATGACTTTAGAAAATAATTAAATAATTAAAATTATTTAATCATGAAGAGTGAAAAGGGAAATGATGGAGAAATTAGGAGTCATGGACCTAGGAGAATTTTTTAGTGTCTATGGAAACAAAGAAAAATAGAACCCTAAGGTTAAAGTGTAAAACCTAGGATTTAAATTTTAGTGTGTGGGGTCTTTTCTAATGTTTCATTAAGAAGGAGATCAACAAGGTGTTTAGATTGACTTTCAACCATGAAGGTGAGCCAATCTAAATTAGATTTACATCTTTTAGGGTCTTGGAATGAATTGGAATTGATTTTCCTTGATTTACCTAATTAGACTATGTGCCCAAATATGAAAATTGTAAGATTAATCCAACAATTTGTAAAGTATAACAAAGATTTGCAGGCATATCTACTAAGAAGGGTGGATTGATGTGTACCTATCTTGAAAGTTTTGTGTTGGTATAAATATGAGGAAACTATCTCCCAAGTGTGTTTGGGCCATTGTATGTCTTTTTTGAAACTATTTTTGTTGTCCTCTAAAGTCAAATCTAAGATTCATGTTTTTGCTTGTAAACTTTTCATTTCACTATTAGATAATTCTATAGGGAAGTTTCCATGTGTTGACAATGTGTAGGGATTTGAATGAAATAATAAATACATGATCTTCAATCTTCCTTCAATCCTCTCTAAACTTGAAATCACCCTTTAATGGCTTCCTTGAAGGACTGAAGTCATGCACATCACTTCAAGGTCTTGGATCTTGTTTGCTTGATTTCTTGAATTGCTTGGAGACCAACAAGAGTTAGCCTTCACAAACAATGATAATATGAACATGCATAAACTCACATAGGATTTGACATGATGTTTGGATCTTGAATTGCAATAATAAATCTCTAAAATGTTGCTCTTGACTTGCTCTTGTCAATAATTATTGTTCAATATTTTTTTTAGATTTAAAATGATGTAATAACTAGGTATTTATAGGCATTTATTTAATTTCCTGCAAATTAGATCCTAATAGCCAACATTTACAACTTGAATTTCAAATATTAATATGCCAAAAATGACATATTCAAATTTGGATCCTAGCAAAATAGGGGGCTTAGATGCCCAAAGGTGTCCTAGTCTTGGCCCTATTTTCTAGGATTTTAGTTGTCGGGGGAAAAACATTAAATAAATGTCTTTGTTCAATTCTTGAAATTTTTCAAAAATTGTTAAAAATATGCCATAGAATGCATAGTTTAGGAAATTAGGTGCTTAATTAGGCTCAATAATTTAGGGGGGAAAAAACATAGTGTGAAATTATCAAGGGTGACAAATTTCAATGCTACAACTATATTATACTGTAATAGAGTTTTTCTCTGCATTTTACCACTTTTGAATGCTACAACTCACAGTTTGGAATTGAAGTAAAGATACTTATGTTGTATTAGATTCCAAAATTTTAGAGGTTGATCTTTAACAAACATAAAAAATGCAATAGAGTACTATTTGTGTTGACTGGCTAACTATGAATACTTCCTAAGTGTTTGTGCAAGAGAAGGGAAGTGTGCACTAGCTGGAGGAAGTATGTGAAGATTAAATAGGACAAGTTTAAGATCTCTGAAGGAAGTGCATAATATCACCCATTATTGGTGGTAACAAAATTGATTCAGGACCAAACCACTACACATTCCATATCAATTTGAATTTAGGTCTACCCTTAGCTAACCTAGCTCATTTTGCAAATGGTGTTAAGAGGTTCTTGTCCGACATGAAATATTGTTAATGTATTGGAATGTATCTATTTATGACTATGATTCATTCAATGGTTTTTGTGTGTTTGAATGATATATTTGATTGATGCAATGGGAGTTGCATCCCAATCATTATGTGACATTATTAGAAGATCGTATACTATATGGGAGAGTTTCTAAAGGTTGATAAAATCAAGTCCATTCTATTTAATTAGTCTTGAATATCTACAAATCATATTTTTATAATTCAATAGGACTTGTGTCATGTGCCTATTGATTTAGTGCTCAGATCCTTGTGTTGGGGATTGATGTCTTTAGTAGGTTGGTGTCTCTGGTAGGTTGGTACCTACTTCATGGTTGTAATTCATTATTTTTTGAGTTTGGATTTGAATATTAGCTCCAAGCAATTCTTCTCATCGTGGTTTTTCCTATTTTGGGTTTCCATGTATATCTGATGTTCTTTGTGCAAATGTCTATATCTATCTGTGTTTATTAATGATTGAAGAAAGTAATACTTGGTGCTTTAATGTTTTGAGGTGTATGTTTAGAGAAATTATTAATGATAATTTATGTTGAATTAAAGAGTTTTTACATATATTGATTCACCCCCCTCTTAGTAAATTGTGTTCCCTTAATAATATTCTTTTTCCTTTGTGAGAAATTTCCATCAATGTGAACAAAAAAATAATTTTATTCAAGCTCCCATCCAAGAACTTCATTCCAACGTCTCTCCTTATCTATTTTCCATATGGGATTTGGATCTTATTGGAAATATTCCTCTTCCTTTTTCCCAAGGAAATACTTTCAATATCATGGCTACTAATTACTTCGCAAAGTGGGTTGAAGTTGTTTCACTTTGATCCATAACTAATGAAATTATTTGTTGTTTATCTTGGATAAAATTATTTCATGATTTTTTCTTCCTTCCATTCTGGTCTCAGATAATGGCTCATAATTTTAGAAAAAATAAGATAAGTTCCTTGAAAAATCTCAAATTCAACATCATTTATTTACACCATCTTATCCTCAATCAAATACTCAATAAGAAGCTTCTAATAAGAAAAAGAGAAAATCCTTCAAAATATTGTCAATAAACATGGAAAGGATTGGCATACTAAACTCTCTTATACACTATGGACTTATTGAATGATTATTTGTATGGCTATGGGTACCACTCCATATAACCTCATGTATGGTGCAAATAAAATCATGCCTTTAGATTTATAGTTTCCTTCATTATGGATTTCTCTCAATGGTATCCTAGATGAGAATTATTATAGAGAATAATGACATGAACAACTTGAGACACTTGATGAACAAAAAAAACATTCTCTAAAACATCTCCATGCTCATCAAAAAATTATTTTATGCTAATTACAATGAGTATTTCATCCATTTCTCATTTGAATTTTGTGACTTAGTACTTTATGAGAATCAATGTAATGTGAATGTTATGTTAAGTGAAAAGGGAAAATTCAAACTAAATTGGTTAGAACCTTACATCACCATATTCTATGGATTAGGTACACATAGATTATCTACAATGGATTGTACACATCTCAAAGAATCCATCAATGTTATGTGTAGACACATTAAAAATTCCTTTAATAAAATTAAAAGTTTTATCAATGTGTGGATCCATTTTATCTTCATGTCATATTTCTATTTCATGCATAGCCATTTTATAAATATTAATCCATCTCATTAAATCATTTGTAAATCCATAATCATTAAAATATTATTTATTCATAATCATTTATTCATATTCATAAACTCCATCAAATCCATTTGCATAACATATGATCATTAAAATATCCATACATTTATATATTTGCATATTTCATTAATATCCATTTGCATATTCATAAATCAATTGATACATTTATCCATTTTCTTTATTTACCATTTTGCATATTTATCCCACGTTCACCCTAATATTGGATCCACCCCTAAGGAAATCCATTTAAACCTTTCCCTCTCTCATTTCTCGATCATATATACAACATTCACGATCTTTGCATCCTTACATTCACTCTTAGCATTCTTGGCACTCTTTTGATATCATTTTAGCATTTTAGCATTTTAACATTTTAGCTCATAAGATAGTTGCGTGCAAGCATTTTAATTTATCATGTTTCCTTTTGATATTGCATATCATTTGTACTCAATATTTTAATCTACATTCACCATAGCCTCTTGTGCATAGTGCTCTAAGAGAAAATTCTTTTAAGCAACACAAGATCTTGGATGATAGGAAGGCAATGGAGACAAGAATCCATTTGCATGCATGTGTGTTTATTTTGGTTTATTTTATGTGTATGTGTATGTAGGTGGGAAAATACTCCATTGCTTGATGTTGGAACAAATTTGAATCTTTGAATTCAAATACCCATTTCCTTTGTCAACATTTGGCACGCCCGATGGGACCTTTTTGTAGTTTGTCTATTGCGTCATTTTCACTTGATAGAAGTTTTGAAGTCTTGAGTTAATCTGTTGCAGGTTTGTTTGGAGGTTTAATGCTTTGTTTGTAGGAAATATTTAATAGTCTTTGAATAGACAAGCATTTGCACAACAAGTTTTATTTTCTTTTACACAATAGAATTTATTTTCTTTCACATAACCTCACCATGATCAAGTCTATTGAATCAAGCTTGTTGGAGTAGAGATAAACAAAAAAATTGTTTGAAATTAATTACTTGATCTAGATTAATTTGACTTTGTAATTTAATGGTTCTTTTGTTTTTTTTTTGTTAATATTTTAGATTCTAATGTAGTTTAGCTTTAAGTTTTCTTTATTATTTAGTTTAGATTTAAGTTTTTTTTTTAATTTACATTTAAATTTTAAATTAAGTTTAGATTTAGCTTTAAGTTTTCTTTATTATTTAGTTTAGATTTAAGTTTTTTTTTTAATTTACATTTAAATTTTAAATTAAGTTTAGATTTAGATTTTAGATTTTAAAGTTACTAATTTAATTTAGATTTAATTCAGTTTAGATTCTAATTTAGATTTTAAATTTAAGTTTCTCATTTAATATAGATTTGATTTTTAATTTAGTTTAGTTTTTAAATTTTTAATTTAGTTTTTTATTTTTTAATTTAGTGTAGTTTTTAAGTTTTTAATTTAGATTTTTACTTCTAGATTAAAGTTTCTAATTTATATATATATATTTAGATTAAAATTTTCTAATTTAGTTTGGCTTTTTCTAATTTAAGTTTAGTTTCTACTCTTTTAATGTAGTTTAGATTTTTAAATTGACAATTTAATTAGATTTTTAGTTGTTAATTCCTAATTTAGTTTAGTTTAGTTTTTAATTTAGATTAGTTTGTAAAATTTCTAATCTAGTTTAGTTTATATTTAGAAGTTTCTTATTTAGTTTTAATTTAAGTTTATGTAAAATGCTTTGGCTAGACTTGTTCAAACATGGACAAACAAGCAAACATTAGTCCTTAAACAAGTGTAAACAAGCATTCCCTATGAAATTCATTCAAACACAAGAACATGAAATGAAAGCAAAATATCAAGTAATCTACTAAAGAAATCCTATTCTAATGCTCAAACCAACATCCCATAGGGGAATTGGTGCTTCTTTGATGTGGAAAGAATCCCTTTCCCAATGCCTTGATAAGCTTGATGATAGATGTGTGATTCTTGATGCAAAATTTCAATAACCTAGCTATGGATGATGAATTCTATGCTAACTTTGGATGAAAGTATGGATGAAATTGTGGATCATAACCTTGCATCAAAATATAGATGATTGTGGATGAACTTGTGGATAATGAACTTGCATAAACTTGTGGATCATAACCTTTCATCAAAATCTGGATGATTGTGGATGAACTTGTGGGTAATGAACTTGCATAAACTTGTGTCCCCTAAATCAATAGAGAAGGCCTCTATTTATAATGAAGAAGGTTTGAAGAATGAAGAATAGGATGAATGTGGGATTAAATAAGGGACCAATGGAATTGTGCCACTTGTCAACATGCTAATGAAGGAGAGTGGAGCACATTTTGAACAATGTGCATGTTTAATGCATGTAGGTGAAATTTGAATTTCAAGAGGTGGCTCATGTAAGAGGAGGTGTAAGAGGAATTAATGCCAAGGTGCCTCAAGGAGAGGACATGTAAGAGCCTTCAATGTAAAGGTGGAGAACAAAGTCCTTTGGGAGGGAAAAGTCAAGTGGGTGGGATATTCAAAAGAATATGCCATATTTGACTGAAAATAGGGAAATTTAAATCAAATAAATTGATTTACATGTGCAACTTGCAAAAGCTAGAGGAATGGAGGATTAGTGTTAGGAGTTAATTAATTTAGGATTAATTAACTTAGATTGAAATTAGTTTGATTGTGACATTTAATTTAAATATTTTGAGTTTATTTAAATCAAATGAGAGGATATTGGAACATTAGTAATTTGATTAAATAAAATGATTTATTTAATTTAATGAGGAATATTAGGATTTAATTAAATAAAGCTAATTTATTTAATTAAAGGAAGAATAATAGGATTTAATTAAATAAAGCTGATTTATTTAATTAAAGGAATAATATGATGAAATAATCTGATAAAGTGTATTATCTGATTTTAGGAGGAATTAAATTAATTAAATAAAGTATTATTCAATTAATTGGTTAGTGTAGAAATGATTAAGGAAGAATCAAATTAGAATTAAGTGCATGATATCAATTAGGATATTTCGAGTGTCTACATTTTCCCTCTTTGAAGCAATGTACACGCTATGTTGGTTCAAAGAATATGCTCTCTTGAGATCAAAATTCAAAAAAAATCTTTTTTTTTTTATGCCCCATTGCTACCCCAGTGAGAAGAATTATGCTGGTATACTGCCCCCTCGAGAGATTGGACAAAAATTTGGATTTTTGGGTGATTTCTCAAAAAAAAGATGTCAAGCTTCTCAATGGGTCTAGAAAGGCTCCAAGATGCTGAAAATATGCCAAAATGCAAAAAAAGGACATGAAATGAGCTTCAGTTGGGAAAAAGAGGTGTTGGGGATACAAAAACCTAGTTTGACGACTAAATTGGGGCAAAAAACCCTAATTTTCATGCTTAAACAGGCTTGGAGGGGTCACTTTCCATTCATTTTTGCATTGACACTTTTAAAGTTCTAGCTTTTTGAGCTCTAACCCTCCTACAAAATGGTGCAATGAGTGCTTCCCCAACACATTTCTGAGTGATTCTGTGTGTACCAGAGACTTCCAGGCACAAGACCACCGATATGTGATCGAAACTTGACTTTGAAATTTGACTTTTTAGTGTATTTATTATGCTTTCAAGAGTCAAAGTCCCTAGCCTCGCTATATGGCGATGCAAAAATTGCAAATTAGTGTCATTGATAGCTCAAACAACACCGCTAGTGTAAATGACGATGCAGTTCATGATTTGATTTTAGGGTTTCAAATTTCAAATAGCGACGCTAGTGTAAATGGCGACACTATGCTTGATTTAAAATTAAGGTTTTCTAGTCAAAGGGCAATGCATGTGTAAATGGTGACACCATAGTTGATTTTGCATTTTCAAAGGTTTTAGCATCATTTTTTGGAGTTTTAAAAATGGTGACACTTTTGCAAATTGTGATGCATTCGTTGTTCTAGGTCAAAAACTCCAAATAGGGTTAGATCTTTTTTGCAAATTTTGACATCATGGCTTTATGGGTGTAGGAGGTGATCCGGCCTGTGCTTTTGCATGAGCATAGACCCTTAGTCCTGAATAGATTGGGTGATTTATTAGAGTTATGACAAGAGCATCTGGGGGATATCAATCTCTGGTACGTCGCCTATGCACCCGTTGTCTGGACTCACCTAGTGATGATGACTGGGTTGTGTGAGTGATGGCATAGTGAGACCTCCTCTTTTCACCTTTCCACTGGCGAGGTGACTGTGACACTAGAGGATGTATGGTGGATCTTGCGGTTGCCAATACATGGCGATCATGTGATCTATGATATAGATGTTGACAGTGATGCATCTTTTGAGGTCATGGAGGTAGAGGACCTTGTACTTGCCGACTTGGAGTATTATAGAGGTTGGGTGTCAAATTTCAGGTTGATTGTTGTTGCTATTATATATGGGTTAGTAGCTCTAGATCGTCGAGGCCGATACTTCAGTCTAGGATGGGGCTTGGCCTAGGAGAGGATGCTTTATCAGAGGACCTTGTTTTCCTAGGGACCAGTGATGTTGGCCTCACTATACCATAATTTACATGATTTTCCATATTGCAATAGTCAATTGATTGGTACCAGAGTGACATTGTTGCATATCTTGGACTAGGACCATATTGCCATGCTCTGACCAGTTGTTACTTTAGTTGATGCAAAGCCCGATGATCCAACAATTTGGAGATACAGGTGTGGGATTACTTGGAGACATACAAGAAAATTGGTTCTACCTTGTTGGTGGCAAGTTTTGGAAGAGATGACAATGTTCTACTGGCACCCCTAGTTATAGATGCCTACATGGTACGATGATGTACAACAACTATTTTATTTATAGATGCCTACATGGTACGATGATGTACAACAACTATTTTATGCTCAACAGACCTAACTGATGCAGGTGAGGGAGCATACGATTATAGAGCACTATCTCCCAAATAGGGTTGCCTAACAGTTTGGGGAGGTTCAGGATCAACCAAATGATCAGTATACTACCATCTTTGCTAGATCATCTCGAGAGACTTCATGGGAATGGACAATTCCAACGTTGATGCAGTTGATTACTTTCGACAGTTGGTTGCTAGGCCATAGGCCTATGCTCAGGGGTTGGTAGATCCAAGCACGACACTTGCATATGATGATTGGTTTACACCTTTGCTCCAGCTGACAAATCCAAGAGTGGCACTTCCATAGGGGAGACCTCAAGGAAGGATTGCTCGGAAAGAATAGGAAGGATATGTTCCCAGAGCACCACCCCAAGATGGGTAGCCTCCACAATAGCCAGATTAGTAGTTGTACCAATAGCCAAATCAATAGCCACATCAGCCACATTACCTATAGTAGCCTAAGGATCCATGGGATGCCTAGATACAACAGTTGCAAGGACATGTATAGGGATTATAGGTGCAACTATAGGCTTCTATGTTGGTGAGAGATTAGGCCAAGAAGTAGGTCTAGGCCCTTACTATCAAGAGGGATCATAAACACTAGCAGAGGTAGGCCACAGAGCTTTAGTTAGCTCAAGAGGTCGGCCACAAATAGTAGCTAGAGAGCATGGCTACCACATCCCAGGGTAGGACCGTGCCAACATAGATGTATCATGATGCTGTCTGGGAGTCAAAGTATTACAAATTTCATTATTGTTAGGTTGTACTTGTGTCTCTTCGACAACCAGACTACTCCTAGCAGACAGGGTTTCAACAGGAAGATGATCAGCCAGAGAGGCATCTGGGTGAGGGGAGCAGCCACCAGAGCTAGTAGCTATGTACAATTTTTTGGATCATCACTCAATTTTATTTGAGATAGTCTCACAAAATCCATTTTTTGATAGCCTTGTGAGTATTGTATCCTAATTGATATACATACACTTGAGTTAGATTGTACCATGATAGTGATATTTTTTTGATATATATGATATGGATATGATTGATTTATGATTCGATGTATTCACTTTATTTATGCCCTATGGATGGATGCATTTGATGTTCTATGTATATGCAATGTGATTCTATATGATTGGTATAGTTTTTATTTTATGGATGATCATGCAATTGTTTATGGATGTTATTGATGTATTTCTTTTTTGTATTATTTCTATGCACTTTTTTGGTGATGATGTTTGGAGCATGGATGTATGGATGTAAATGATTCTAAGATGCTTAGACTATCAGATCTATATTATGCCCCAAATCATTATGCAAAATGGATGATGTGATACGTGATGATCATGAAATGTTATGATATGCTCTTTTTCTTTTCTAGTATCCTTTCTATGATGCATGTATGGATGTTGTGATGATGACTATATGATTATGCAATGGATGCAACTATATGGTTTATGAGATGCTTAGAATAACCAATCTATATTATGGTGCAATGATGGAAATGCAATGCATGTGAAATGATTGGTATTTCCTATTATATGTGATATGCAATATGCTGATGGTTTGTGGATGTAGGATGGATGCATTGGTGATATTTAGTTGACTATGATACCATGTTAGCACAGAGAGAAGAAATAAGAAATGAGATGATGACAAGAGGATCCAACACATCTATGATCTTCCAAGACTTTATTTAGAAATAATGATGAGATTATTGATGTTTCTCTTATCATAGATTGAATTTTTAAAGACCTTACTTACCTTATGTTTGATAACACACATAGATCTGAT